>VDFB02028492.1:244489-290203 GCA_007258455.2 Sequoia sempervirens
AAAAACTATCTAACCAAGTGGAAGTAATAGATATCAGAGTTACAAATCTAAATTTGAAGAATTAGAATTTTATCTTTCAAGGAAAAAAATGTATGCATTATACGGTGTGTGTCACTTTTTAAAAATGTTGTTTTTTGAAAAAAACCAATTTTCATGGGAGATGGAAAAAAAAATATATTTTTAGAATCTACAGACAAAATATGACAAGACTCTAGTTTACATCATCTTCAAATTCCTTACGGTTGAATCGCTATAGGTGCCCGAATGTGGAGATTGTGTTAAAAAAAAATATATCAGTTTCTAGTTAGGCCAAAAAGTGTAAACCACTATTGTGGGATCACCCCCATTGATTGATCAAATCAATCCTGACCATTGATTCAACTATTTTTCCTATAAATAGTCCTCATTTGTATGAGGAGAGGATCCAATTTCATTTAGAGTAACCACACTATAGTGAATTTTAGAGCATTCTCCATTTTTTCATTTCAACATTTAACATCTATTTTAGCTTAACTTTGCATCTATTTTATCTTATCTTCCATCCATTTTCATCAATCTTCATCAATGTAATCGATTTGAAAGCTTGTTTCAACTAAGGGGTTGGGAAATGGTTGACATTCCACATCAATGCAACACCAATCCCCCAATGGGATGAGGTTTGGGGCATTACATTAGTTTCCATTATGCATTTCTAGTTAGTTTCTTGTTTAATGACTTCTTTGTTTGATGTTTTCAAGTATTTCATTGGGAGATTGACTTAATTAGTTAAATCTTGGTTTATTTCATATAGATCTAGCAGGTTTAGTGTAGGTTATGATCATGCTCACATTTTGGCACTAGAAGGAGGGCTATACTAACCATATTTGATGAATTTTCCTTGAGTTTTTCATGATTTGCAGGTTGCAGGGCCTGGCGACATAATTGTTCTAAAGTAGGGCAACACAATTGCAAGCAACAACATAATTGGTATTTGGCCAGAGCGATGCAATTGCATATTGTGACACAATTCAAATATGGTGACACTTTTGTAGCGACACATTTGTTTCACTGACTCAATTGATTATTCTATTTTTTTTTGTGATTGCAAGTGACCCAAAGTGACACAATTGTAATAGCTTTTGACATAGCAATGCTATTGAATTTCACCAGAGTGACGCGGTTGCAAACAACGACGCAATTGTCCGAACCAAAGTGACACAATTGTCAAGTAAAATAGAGAGTTAAATTTTTATGTCTACTTTGAATTTTCAATTTAATCTACTCTCTAATCATTTACTAACACCATTTCATCCCGAATCACCTCATTTTTGACCATTTAATTAAATAATCCTCATTTTTTAATTAGATTTATTATTTTCTCTTATTAATCAAATAAACAATGTTATTTGGCTAATTCATCCCCTTTCATGCTAATTTTCATCCTATTTAATTGGATAATGTGAACTATTTAAATTAAACCCCTTAAGTCTTCTCAGTTGAAATAATACCAATTATTTAATTGAATGTTATTACCCCCTTTTAATTAAATAAGTTAATTATTTAATTAAAATCCTAATTTCATCCATCTTGCACAATTAAGTAATTTCTTAAATTACTTAATTAGCTAATTTCTCTCACCCTCCCACTTGCAAGGGAATATTCCCATGGAATATTCATCCATTTGCACTCCAAAATGGGAAATATCTTGTAACGACTTCCTAATTTTTAGGAAGTGTGCTTCCTCAAATCAATGAGAGCCATTGATTAAAATAATTAATCCTTGCCAACTTGCATTCTCATCCATTAATGGGAATCCTTGATCCATGCCATCTCCTCTCATGGATTTTATCCATTGATTGATCAAATCAATCATGACCATTGATTCAATTATTTCTCCTATAAATAGTCCTGATTTCTATGAGAAGAGAATCCAATTTCATTTAGAGTAACTAGACTATAGTGAATTTTAGAGCATTCTCCATTGGCATTTTAGTATTTAGAATCTATTTTATTTAAGCTTTGCATCCATTTTAGCTTATCTTCCATCCATTTTCATCAATATTCATTAATAGCATCCATTTGAAAGCTTTTTTCAATCAAGGGATTGGGAAAGGGCTAACATTCCACATCAATGCAACACCAATCCCCCAATGGGATGAGGTTTGAGGCATTAGATTAGTTTCCATTATGCATTTCTTGTTTGTTCTTGTTTAATGGCTTCTTTGTTTAATGTTTTCAAGTATTTCATTGGGAGCTTGAATTAACTAGTTAGATCTTGGCTTATTTCATATGCACCAAGCAAGTTTATCTTAGGTTATGATCATGCTTACAGGGCACAAATTCAAGGGTTTGAAATAGACTAATTTAGTTGGTAACCAACTATTAACATCTCAAGACAACAAAAATAAGGACTAAACAACAAACTACTCAAAAAAAAACTTAAACAACATCTAGTTGCTTGTGCATCAACTCTTGGAGGAAATATAAATTACAATATTATGAAACAACACTTATTAACTTGTAGAAAACTCTCCTAATGCATACAAAGTAGATTATCAACTCAGTATAAAAGTTTGAGATGTATCCTATTGATTGGGATAGGTAGATCTTCTCCATCCAACTTGGACAACTTGAAACTATTATGTTGCTTACACTTAGAAATCATGTAAGGAACACTCCACATTGAATAAAAAATGGTGTTTTTTAGTCCAATGCTTTAATTCATTTTAGTTGAGGACAGAATCTCTTTCGTTGAACACTCTTGGGGCTTCTCTTTTGTCAAAGGACCTCTAAAATTTATCTTGATGAATCTCCATTTTCCTCATATCCATATTCCTTATTTTTTCTAGTCCCATCAACTATGTAAACCTTATTGTCATTGGTTCTTCTTCCATCATTTCTAGTTGATTGCTCAAATCAAGAGCTAGAAGTTTAGTACATGGGAAGCCTTGCTTCGTTTCCATAAACTACCATGTATGGTGTATTTCCAATTGATCTTTTAGGGGTTATTCTATCATCCCATAAGGAAAATTTTAACTTAATGTGTCAATATATTTGGTTGTCCTCAATTTTCCTCTTAATAATCTTGATCACATTCTTACTTATGGACTTATCTATTCCATTTCCTTGAGGATAATACTTACAGTATGCATTCAAATAAAAACGATGCTTCACATCCTAATCACTTATCTCTTCTCCCAAAAAAACTATGGTATTATATGATATTATGGAATCAGGTATGTCAAAACTTGTGATAAGGTCTTCATAGAAGCTCAAGACCACACTTTCATTTGCCTCCTTCAGTGCTATGGCCTCTATCCACCCTATGCAATAATCAGTAGCTATTAGTACCCATTTGTGGCTTGCAATTGAAGGTGGTTTGATTGATCCAATAAAATCTAGTCCCCACTTCATAAATGGTTGCTCAAATTGAATAGGTTGCAAAGGAAAGGAATCTATCTTCTCTTTTCCTGAGAAGCATGCACACTTCTTATATTTTCTTACCCATGAATGATAATATTTGAATAAACTAGAACAATAATAGCCTACTCATTATTTTAAGTGTTGTTGTTCTTAGAGCGAATGACCTCTTACTGCCCCATCTTGAAACTTATGCAAAGCTTGATCAACATGGTTAGTATCAATGAATCTCAATAGGATGCTATTAAAATCATTTCTAAACAACACACCAATTAATAACACATAAGGGATAGATTATAGTCTAAATACTTTCTCTTTTCTTTGTCTAACCCTTGTGGACACTTGCTTGTTTTGAGAAAGTGCACCATATCTTGTACATAGCTTGTAAGACAGGAAGGCACAACTGTTTGGGGATTATTTTCAAGAACTAGGACAACCTCCTTGTCATTTTATTCATCATTTTCTAACCCAACATCAAGATCTAATCAAATTTTTCACTTTGATTTCAACATCATATTTCATCACCTTGGTTATCCTCCCAAATCTCTTCTCATTCAAATATTTTCTTAATAAAAACTCTTTGACACTTGGGTGAAAAACCTTCAAATGGATGTTATTATTTGAAATTGAATACCTTTTTTTTAAGGCTTCTAATAATGGAAAGTGCATTCTTTTAAACACATGAATACCTTTCTTCATAACCTTCCAATCCTTGGTTGAAGAAAGATATTGGTTGCTCCAAACTTTCTTCATTATATTGCATTAACATAGCAAAAATAGTATCCATGCAGGTCCAAAAGAATATAAAATGAAATACTAAGAAAAGTAAAGATTTATGAGTGTGAGTGCTGCTACTATGGCTCTTATTCGGTGGCTTCAAAACGATACTTTTGTTCCCCTATCTATTTGAAAGACATATTTTTCATTAACAAGGAGGATAGTGGTTTCAAAAGGTTTGGAATATTTGGTATTAATCTCCTTACCAAGTTAATCCTTCCTATAAAACTTTTCTGGACACCGAAAAAGTATCCCTTTTTCCTTGCTTGATTTGGGAATAATTAATAATAAATTGGACTTAATTACTCCTTGATCTAGTGTTGTGAGATGTTTTACACATCCACATTACATCCTAGACTCTTACAAATTGAATATAATGCATGTCTTGTAAAGGTGTTGTAAAGAATTGTAAATGACTTTCACACTTTTCTAGACTTTTATTAAGCATTTAAGCCTAGCGGTCCTTTCCTCCCTACTTTTGAATTAAATATTATTCAAAAGTTAGCTTTTCCCTCTTCTTCTATAATTAAATAATTATTTCAATTATTTAATTATTCATTAGCCTTTTCTCTCTATAATTAAATAAATGTCATATTTATTTAATTATTTATCATTTCTTTATCTCCCTAATTAAATAATTATTTTAATTATCCCTTCCTTCTCTATTAAATAATTGATTTTAATTATTAACACTCCACCTTTCCTCTATAGTTAAATAATTATTTTTTATTTATTTAATTATGTAATTATTTTTTCCCACCTTTCTTTTTGAATAAATAAAATCAATATTTTATTTATTTCTCCTATGTTGGCCACCTAAATTAAATAATCTTTATTATTTAATTTCTCCTATCACCTCTTTTTTTGTGCCAATCTTTTCTTCCACCTCAAGTCTTTATCTATCCATGTCTTTCTTCTCTCAATTTTGATTAAATTATTTTCTAATTTAATCTTGTTCCTTGATCATGATCCTTATTCTATCCATTCACTTAACTCTTCTCTATAAAAGGAGACCTTTAACCCTAATTCATTATTCATTATCCATCTCAAGTCAAGCAAGAAAGAATCAAGCATTCAAGATAGCATTCAAGCTCAATTCTAAGGAACTCAAGAGCAAGATTCTTCATCCATTGTTGCAGCAATCCAAGATTTATCATCATGGAAATGTACTAATTCCTTCATTTCATGTTCATGCTTCATCTTATTTCTTCATTTGGTTTAATTACCTCAAAGGGGTTTGACTAAGGCAAACCCCTATTCCCTAACATTCAACATTTCTCTTTATTTCTGTGTGTTTACAAATTTAGGTACTTTGGAGACTTGGAGATCACAAAAGAATAGGTTGCAAACTTGTTCAATTCATCTCCTTGTTGGCTAGGTCAAAATCTACATAAAAAGTCACATACATGCCCAAATTTGGCAGTTTCAGAACTAGACAACTGGAGGAACCAAAAGTGTAGACCGAGAGCTTCTTGTTTCCACTTTCGAATTTTCAAAAAAGCCAAAGTGGACTAAGTCACCATCCATGGCGACTTAGTCCTACTGCACATTTTTTTCATAAATTTTTGTAGATTTAGATACCCATTTGGCTAAAATGAGCTCCAAAATAGTTTTCCAGATCTAGAACTAAGTTGCCCAACTTGGCGTGAGTGTCCTAGTTGGCCAAAAAATCAAATTTTCTAAAATTTCAGAGACATTTACAATCTTCATCCCAACCTTTGTCAATTTCTAGGTGCACTCTTTCTATTTGGCTTCTTTATCTTGTTTCATATTGCATTCAATCTATCCTTCTGCATATCATAGTGTGTTTTCAAACATTTTACATTTTATTTGTTTTGCATTAGTAATCAATATCTTTTATCAGTTATTTACATCTAGGACATTCTATTTAGACATATTTCATTCATATTTGCATTATTCTTGAGTGGGAACATTGCAATTTCTGGTAGACCTCTCTCCTTTTAGGTGAAAAACCCTAGAAATGTTAGAGAGCCTTGTGGTGCCAAAATCTTTGTCCACATTTTGGTGAACCTGATTTTTGAATATCTTCTTGTCTCATTTGGAGTCCATCATTATCCTAGAATTAGCTTGCATTGCATTTTGCATTAGTTAAGTTGCATTATAGGGTTTCACATTTTGCATTAGTGAAAGTGCATATAGGTTGCATTTTTGCATCTTGAATCATTAATTTTTTTTGAAATTCTACATTTGTATCTTAGGTCTGTATCATACAACACAAAAAAACAAAAAAACCAATCAAAAAATTTGAAAATTCTAAAAACAATCCCCACTAGGACTCATTCGCCACCTTGGGTGACTTAGTCCCTTTTCACCCCTGAAACTACCTTTCACAACACTAAAACCCTCTTTCTGCACTTCTGTTTGTTGCCATTAACTATCTATATCAGTTGGTTAAGTTTTTGTTATATGCATTTCACTAAATCTAGCTTAATTTGGCTCATTTCATGCATTGCTTAATTTCAATTTTGCATTCACAACATTTCATTTTTAGATCATTGCATTGTGTGAAATTTGAAAAGTTGTATTTCATCCTATGCCTTTACATTGCATTTTAAGTTTGCATAGCTTCTATTACATTTAAATCATTAGAAATAAGAATTGTTTACATTCATGGAAATTATGGATACCATTAGATTGTTACAATTTTCATTTTCAACATTAGTTCCGAGTTCATTTAGATCAGATCCATTAGAAAACGAAAATAAAAAACTCAAAACATCAAAAGAACCAATTCAAAAAATGCTTCAATTTAGAAAAAATCATATAATCCAAGCCCTTTAGTAGTGATGACTTAGACATGTTAGATGAATCCCTTAAGGAATTCCTCTCACTAAAATCATCCACTAAAGGTTTGACACAAAAGGATGCAAGAATTGATAATCATGAGAATCATAATTGTTCTTCTCTCGATATCTCTCCCATTGGTGATGAAGGTATCTTGATGAAAAGAAGACACAATCATTGAAGATCATGAAATTCTTTCTTATCTTCCTTATCCTCCCCCTTGCAAAGACATTATGACACACGAAGGTGAAATCAAGGATGCTACCTTACCTAGTCTTCATTCATCTCCTAACGCCTCCCCTACTTGTGAAAATGCTTTAGTGCATAAGGATACAATCCTGAATGATCATGAAAAACACATTTGTGTGGAGGATATGATTGAGAGCTATGTAAATCCTACCTCTTCCACTCAAGAATAAATTCTAGGACATGAGGATATGATTGTGTCATCTCTTCGGTCCATGATGCCCAAGTACCATAGCCTCTGGCGACTAGTATACTGTGTAGGCGTGGCTTCGTGGCATGGCTGAAGCACCCACTCGACTGCTGGGAGTCTCTCACCTGTCATACGACGACCCAAAATGAACGACAACTTCTGTCTGCAGATACACGTCCTGTGTCCGATGATCCTTCAATACTCGATCATACTATTTTTGTGACTTGGTCTGCTTCAATTCTGAACCTTCCAGCCTAAACTCGCCATGAAATGACTCGGCCTGCTTCGATTGCAAAAATCTTCCAACCTTTATGCCACTGAAATTCGCCTCGGATCAGTCCCTGACGTGATCCTACACCCTGTACACTGAGACTGGGCTCAGGTACCCCATTCGATTTCGCCTCGGTTCTGAACTGGGTCAGAAACCTACACCCTGAACACTATGACACTGCATAGGCTCTCCTTTCGATTTCACCTCGGATCTGACCTTGGCTGTCAGAGTCCTACACCCTGTACTCTGAGGCTGGGCTCAGGTACCCCTTCACCGCCATGAAATACCCACACACCGCTGCAACTTCTATACCGCGTCCGGCGTCCGCTGACTTATGCTTCCGGTGACCATTCCACAACGCTTTGCGACATCGTAACCCAATTCGTAGGCCATGTCGACTTTCTTTACAACTCCTCACTTATTGAGGAACACTGGCAACCACTGATGGATTGGCTTGCTGCACTTGCCTTGGACAAGTGACTTCTGCTGTGGGGGCTCGAGAGCGCATGCTCGTCGAGTCCACAAATAACTGCGTCCATGCTGCTGATGTCCGACTTAGATGCGTCTCCTGATGGATCCGACTTCTGCGGATAGCTGAGGTATCCGACTTGAGGCGCGAGCTTGGCTCGGCTGGATGCACATCCTTGTGATGCGGCTTAGAAGAGTTCCTTGGGAACTGCTTCGATGCGTACCCCTTGCAATGGGTGCGACTTTGGTGCACATACAGCACTGCACTGATGTGACTTTGGATGCACGGCTGGACTGATTCCAGTGCGACTTGATGCGAACTCAACTAATGAGCTCGACTTTGGGAACTCTGTGTTCCAGATTCGATGCTACTGATGAACACCTGGACACCTCTGTGCCCGCTTCGAGTTGATTCGCTCCACCATACCAACACAAAAACCAAACCGCGAATGTTTGTCTGCCGCGGGAGTTCTGCACAACTTCGGGCGCGACTCCGTCATTGCCCCCTCCTGTGCTAGGAAAAAGGTCCCATTACCTCTTCCGGGAATTCTTCTAGAGGACCAAAGCCCATAACGATGCCTCTAGAAGCACACAGACGCCCAAACTGATTCAAAGACTATGCTGTAATGAAACTCGGCCACGAACTGCACTGAATTCTGATCCCTGCATGGATCGGCCTTTGAATGCTGATGATACTCTTTCAAACCATCCTGATTCACTCTACACACCGCTGATGGATGATGTGCACTGCCTTGGCTGCAGTGACTGACTTAAGGACCATGCCATGATGGCCCAATTTGATCTGCTTGCACAACTGATGGCACTACTAGAATGAGACATTTCCTTGCTCGGCATACTACTGTCACTCCATACGCAAATCTGCTCTTCGAAACCTCGGCGGCTTCACGACTTCGACACCACTGCTGGATGTACCCTGGCCATGACTCTGGAGAGTCTCCGATGAAGCCGTTTAGAACTCAGCTTATACCTGGCTGAACTGTGTCTGGCTCGGAGGAAGGGACCCTGCCTTACGCTCCAATAATACTGTCACGGGGCTAGACCATTGCACGGATCGGGATGCAACTTTTCTACTGAGAGAGGTCTATCTCGCGCGGCACTGCTCAACAAACTACTCGTAACTCCCTTGCGGACAAGCCCTTTCCTGTTCACAGATTACGCCTTTGCTTGCGAGTCCTCCATCTCGAAGGCACTCGACTTCTACAAGTACATCGCGGAATTATGCACCTGCGAGCTGCTGAGAGCTCATGGCAATGCATGTTAGGAACATGACTAACTTTGTTCACTTTCACTGAACGCTGCTGCACTCTGCTGGTACAGACTAGGTGATTCCACCGAGTCTTCATCCTTTGTGTCTCCCATAAGACAACTGACTACTAATCTCGTTCACCTTGAACTCTGAGACTGTTCTTCACGTAGACGAGCTCGTAGAGCACTGCTAGATCCAACGCCAACCTGCTGAGGAGTTCTTTCTGCTCTGCGGGGAGGCCGACTCGACTGAGTGACTCCCACTTCTGCATTGGGCCCAGGATCCGGCTCACCTGGTCCAATGGCTTCAAGGATAAGTACATGTGATCTCACACACCTACTCAGCTGCTTCCCAAGTCTGGCTTGGTTCCACCTTTCAAACAGTATCTCCTTTTGAGATCTAGTACAGACGATACCGCTCGAGTGTCTGGGACTCCTTCCTTGTTGTTCCATAGCTGTATCAAACAACAACTTCACTGGCATCAATCCTTGACCATACTGTACGCCATACTGCTGACTCGGCCCTTGAGTTCAACCGCTGTGATCCTGCCTTGGAGGATTGGATCTACCTCAAGAGTATGCCGACATGCTTTCCTTCAATGACGCCCATGTGTGCCTTGCACGACATGGTCCAGCACTGGTTGCGGGGAACGCACGGGGTGCGGCTCCTCGACTTGCACTCGAATGCTGAGACACGGACTTACTCCGTCCTCAGGCTTACTTGAGCTCAGTTGCTAGAACTCGGACTAGCTCGTTCTAGGCTTTGCTTGACACTGCTGAGATCTTGGCTATCCCAGTCTTACTGTTGCCAACACGGTTATATAGCTCGCCCAACTTCGCATCCCACATTTGAGCTCGTCGCATGGAGCGAGTTCCAACATCGTAGTCCCCTCGGCGAGCTGCCTTGGCACTAGCTCATGTTGACCCTGTTACTGCATTTCACAGGGATTAGGATACCGGGTTTTCTCCTTATATCTTCTCTAAACACGTAGAAGATAGTTTAGCGTTAGAAGATATCATTATTGAGACTCATGAGAATCTTGTTCCTCCCTTTCCTAGTGCCCCAACCATTTGGGAAGACCTATTTGAACAAAAAAATCCAATCATTGGTAACCATGAAACTCCTAGTTATCCTTCTCTTGATTCCTCTCCTATGAGCAATGAAGCTACTTTATCACATCCAACCACGAAATGTGATGAACCTATTGATTGTCACTTTCCTAAAAGATCTCCTACTAGGGTGGACATTATGGCACAAATGAAGGAGATCTTAGAGAAAAAGAATGAAATTATGGACAACAATCAAATTTCCCCCTCTCCTAACATGTCTCCTATTGGTGAAGAAGATCATGAGAACCTTCAGGAAAAAAACATGCATTCAATTTTCTATGAGCTTATTAGCAAGCATGATAGTCATTCTTCCAATCTCTTTCCTAGCTATGAGAGTTTCTTAGTACAAGAGAATAACAATGTTGATACACTCCATAGTTCCACACCCTCTAATATCTCTTCTATTTGTGGGAATGAAGTGATAGAAGAATATGAAAGCATAGACAATCATGATAATCATAGTTCCTCTTATCCAAATATCTCTCCTACATGTGATGAAGGTATTTTGGAGCTAGAAGATACACCCATTGAGAATCATGACAATGTTAAAAGCTCCTCTTCTATAACTTCTCCTACTCTGGAAGATATTATGGCACAAGAGAATGAAATAATAAACACATCTCTTAACATCACTCTACCTAGTCTATATTCATCTTCTAACTCCTCTCCTATTTGTGAGCAATCATTACAATCACATTATTTGTGAGGAGGATATGTTGGCATTAGATGATCAAACCTTTAAGACCTATGACAATTCTCTTTATTTTTCTTCCCCTATTTTAGAAGACATTATTGGACAAAGGGATGTAATCACAGATCATCGTGATAATCATACTTGTTCTTCTCCTAATGTATCTCCTACTTATGAAGAAGATATTTTGGGATTAGAAGAACTATTCCTTGAAAGTCATAAGAATCTTCTCACTCCCTTTCCTAATGTTTCCCCCATCCAAGAATACATAATTGAGCAAAAGTATCCAATCATTGAAAAACATGAATGTGATGCTTTTTCTTCTCTTGATGCCCCCTCTCCTTGTGATGAAGTTACTCTACAAAACCTATTAATGGAATGTGATCAACATCTTGTTTGCTTGTCTCCTAAAAACTCTCTTGCTAGGTAGAATATCATGGTGCAAGCAAACAACAACACTATCATGTGCAAAACAAATATCAACCTCACTTTGAAGCATCATGAATTGCTTGATATGGATCAACCCTTGAACCCAATGTTACGAGTTTATGAGAAGTCTCCTTCTACTCCTCAAAACAAAAAGGTTACATGTGTTATGATTAGTACCAAGAAAAACAATATAGAAAGACAAAAGAAAATTGAACAAGCCACAAAATTATTGGAAGAGGCTTCAAAAACCTTTGATTTCATTTCTACATTTGTGGGGGAATACATGATCATCACCAAAGAATCTATACAGGGATGAGAAATAGAGGTAATGTCAAAAACATCCACTTCAACCACCTTACAAGTAAAGACAAAATCCAAGACAAACTTTGAGGCAATTGAACAACCACCAAATCCAACAAAAGAAACAAAAATACTTGGGAAAATATGTGATGCTATAGAACAATGTATCCATGTCCCTATGATTCCTCAAACACAAGAAATGACTAATGATCTTGGTTATTTTCCCTCAAAACAAAAGCCTTCATTCAATGTCAACACTGTCACAAACAATTCTTCCAAGAAAACTCTAACCTTGGTACATCCTAAACTGATAGATATCTCATTACATTTGTATTAAGTAGAAGCTTTGTTTACTCATCATAATAAATAACATTAGTTGCTGCTCCTTGCCATTGCTGCATGTTTTACATTCATCGCAAGGAGCAGCATATCATTCTCTCTTCTCAACTCACCCTTGTCCTACACTAAGTGGGGGCAAGGTGTTAGCTAGCCTTATGCCCGTATGTCACTTGTCGCTGTCTCTTTTGGCTGGTCATTAACGTTTCATGAACATATAAGAGCAAGCTTGAGATGTGGATGACATGCCTTAAGTTGACTCACATGCGACATACTTATTCATGATGTAGCTCAATTTGGAAACATATGACTTGGCATAGGGCTTTCTAGATTGGCTCTCATGTCTTTTTAGGATTTATCATTAGCTACTTTAAAGAAATTGCTCATAGTGATGGTGTAGCAACTGCTTTAAAGTGGGGACATACATAAACAACATCTTTTGGCAAAAAATTCATGGCGTGAATTTTCTTTTTTCTTGTGATGTGTCCTCTTCTTGGTGGTGTCATTGGGTTTGATGTCATCCAAGAGTGTACAATCTACTAACATGGCATGATATGAATGAGGCATCCCATGGGAAACAATCTGACACCTTGACTTGTCCTCTCTTAGAGACATTAGGCACAATGCTCCCTAAGAAGAAGACCTTACATGAACAAAGAAAAATCCCCTTTAATTTTTTTTTTACATGGCATTCAAAAAAATTTACAAAATGATTTTCATTGTGGTGCCTTATTAAATTTATTAGGAGGATAACTTTAGTATTGGTTAGTATAATGGGAAGTCGACACATTGGCATGAATTTCTCATTATACGGTGGGAAGCCGACACAGTGACATGACTTTCTCACTAAACCACTTCTTTGGGACAACTCACCCTGCAGACGACCTGACATTCTATGGCCCCAGAGTGAGCGCATCTTTGATCTATGCCATTTTCATTATTCATTTTCATTTTTTTTTAGTTCTTGACATTGCATGATCATGTATCTTGCTTTGCTGCATATTATACACCTTGTGTGTGTCCTTTTGTGCTTATGTTATTTTGACTTAGGATCTTGGATCTTGGGGGCTTGTGCAACCTCCTTTGATCTTTGTCATCCTTTTTCATCCACATTGGTACGATTGGGCCCCTCTTGAATGTCTACTTTAGTGTGAGTTTGAAGCAAGTTCATCCTCTCACTAAAGTGGGGGCTAAATGTGTACACTGAAAAAGTATCGCTTTTTCCTTGCTTGATTTGGTAATAATTAATGATAAATTGGACTTAATTTCTCATTGATCTAGTGTTGTGAGGTGTTTTACACATCCACATTAGGTCTTGGACTCTTGCAAATTGAATAAAATGCATGTCTTGTAAAGGTGTTGTAAAGAATTGTAAATGACTTTCACACTTTTCTAGACTTTTATTAAGCATTTAAGCCTAATGGTCCTTTCCTCCCTACTTTTGAATTAAATATTATTCAAAAGTTAGCTTTTCCCTCTTCTTCTATAATTAAATAATTATTTCAATTATTTAATTTTTCATTAGTCTTTTCTCTCTATAATTACATAAATGTCATATTTATTTAATTATTTATCCTTTCTTTATCTCCCTAATTAAATAATTATTTTAATTATTTAATTATCCCTTCCCTCTCTATTAAATATTTGATTTTAATTATTAACACTCCACCTTTCCTCTATAATTAAATAATTATTTTTAATTATTTGTTCTCACCTTTCTTTTTGAATAAATAAAATCAATATTTTATTTATTTCTCCTATGTTGGCCACCTAAATTAAATAATATTTATTATTTAATTTCTCCTATCACCTCTTTTTCTATGCCAATCTTTTCTTCCACCTCAAGTCTTTATCCATCCATGTCTTTCTTCTCTCAATTAACCTCCACCCTTGATTAAATCATTTTCTAATTTAATCTTGGCCCTTGATCATGATCCTTATTCTAGCCATTCACTTAACTCTTCTCTATAAAAGGAGACCTTTAACCCTAATTCATTATTCATTCATCATTCATTATCCATCTCAAGTCAAGCAAGCAAGAATCAAGCATTCAAGATAGCATTCAAAGCTCAATTCTAAGGCATCATGGAAAGGTCATAATTACTTCATTTCATGTCCATGCTTCATCTTATTTCTTCATTTGGTTTAATTACCTCAAAGGGGTTTGACTAAGGCAAACCCTATTCTCTAACATTCAACATTTCTCTTTCTTTCTTTGTGTGTTTTGTAGATTTAGGTACTTTGAAGACTTGGAGATCATTGGAGAATAAGTTGAAAACTTGTTTAATTCATCTCCTTGTTGGCTAGGTCAAAATATACACAAAAAGTAACCTACAGACCCGAATTTGGCAGTTTCAAAATCAAACACCTAGAGGAACAAAAAGTGCAAACCGAGAGCTTCCTTTTCGACTTTCAGATTTTTTGAAAAGCCAAAGTGGAATAAGTCGCCATCCATGATGAATTATTCCCATTACACATTTTTTCTAAAATTTCTTTAGATTCAAATACCCATTTGGCTAAAACAAGCTCTAGAATAGTTTTCCAGATTTGGGACTAAGTCGCCCAGCTTGGTGTAAGTTTCCTAGTTGGCTAGAAAATCAGATTTTCTAGAATTTCAAAGACATTTACAGTCTTCATCTTGACCTTTGTAAATTTCTAGGTGCACTCTTTCTAGTTGGATTCTTTATCTTGTTGCATATTGCATTCAATCTATCCTTCTGCATATTACAATGTGTTTTCAAGCATTTTACATTTTATTTGTTTTGCATTAGTAATCAATATCTTTTATCAATTCTTTACATCTAGGACATTCTATTTAGACATATTTCATTCATATTTGCATTAGTCTTGAGTGGGGACATTGTAATTTATGGCATACCTCTCTCCTTTTAGGTGAAAAACCCTAGAAGTGTTAGAGAGCCTTGTGGTGCCAAAATCTTTGCCCACAACTTTGTAAACCTTTTTTGTGACTTGGTAGATGAAAAATTAATATGAATCTTACCATTCAAGGATTAATAGAAATCCCGTCCTTTGACACAACATGACCAAGGAACTTACCTTCATGAACATAAAAAATGCATTTCCTTAGATTAAGTTAGATGCTAAACTCTCCAAACCTATCAAAAATATCTTTTAGATGGACAAAGTGATCTTTAGCATCCTTTGAAAACAATTATATCACCAAGATACACCAACACAATCTTGTTTATTAATCGAAAGCCATGTCCTTGGCTCTTTGAAATGTTTCCCTTGCATTGGAAAAGCCAAAGGGAATATTTTTGTATTCCATGGTTTCCAACTTAGTGGTGAAGATTGTTTTAAATTAGTCTTCTTCCTTCACTAAGATTTGGTTATAACTAGAATATCCATCAATAAGAGAGAAGTATTTCCAACTTGAAACAACCTGTAATATTTTCTCTATTGAAGGAAAAAGATAATAATCCTTTAAGGAAGACCTATTTAAGTCTCTAAAATTGAAACATAGCCTAATATTTCCTTTCTTTTTTTATTACAAGCACTAAATTTGAGACCTAGGTTGTGTGTTTGATAGGGAATATAATGCTGCCCTCTATCAACTTGTTCAAATATTTCTTCATAAGGGGATCAAGTTTAGGATTCAAGGGTATTTTATTTTACCTTACTGTTTAGAATTAAGATCTATCTCAATGGTGTGTTGTGCAAGATTAGGTTCAAAAACTTTTACGTCACCATATTTCCAAGAAAAAATATCACTATACTCTTGACATAATTGAATAAAACCATGCTTTTCTTCTATTGGACATACCTTTCCAAGTTTCAAGAGTTTTTATTTGAAGATGGAAACATCCTCATAGTGTTCTTGTTTGAATTCCATTCTCAATCTTTCTATTTTGACCTTGTCATCAAGAATTGAAATGGACTTCAAGTGACCAACCTTTTAGATAACTTATTAGATTTCAATTGTATGATTTTCTCACCCTATTGTTGCTGCATTTTTTCTTGGTTACTAGCTACAAACTCTCCTTCCTCTTGCAAAAAATCAATAATTTGCTAATCACTATCGACCATTTTCCAATAAGCATTATTAGGGATAGAGGGTCTTACCACCACTTTGACATATTGTTGTGCCCCATTGTCTTGGCTCTTACCTAATTGAAAATCAACTCACTATCACCAAACACTTGCAGAAAATCAACTTTCCTCTATCTTGCCCATTACAATCCATGAATAAGAGTTTCATATTCAGATGTATTATTGGTGTTTTGAATATGTAACTTTGGATTAGTGATCAAAATTAATTAAAAATAAAAGGAAATAAAAAAAAAACCAATTCAAGTGATCAAAAAGTCCCAATATCAATAGAGAGTGTGCACAATTCAATATGAAAGCAATAATAAGAACATAAATCAAATCAATTAACCCACTTTACCTCCAACAAAATTCCCAACCTTACTCCATTTTCAAATGTAATATTATGTTATTTAGTATGATATGTGGAGTACTCATGAAAACTTAGCAAATCCTTGTTAAGAAAAAGTGTGAGGAAAATTGAGTATACTTTGACTATCAATTTGAGGAGGGATTGACTGATCAAAATTTGAATGATTTATAGGTTTCAAGGGTATTGGATCAATGATGTGAGATGTTAAATGAGATCAACAGATAAGGATTGATGAGAGGTTAGGAGGATCATGCATGAGGTTTTATGGAGAAATGAAAACGAGTGAAGTTCAGTTCACTCACTAATTTTAACAATGATCACTAAATTTAGCTTTGGTCTCTAAATTTAGCCTTAGAAGAATAAAGATAAAAAATGATATAATTAGTAAATAAATAAAATAATAAATTTATTTATTTTTAGAGGAATATGCAAACTCAATAAATTAAATAATTTATTTAATTTTGGAAGAATAATTAGCTAATTTAAATAATTAAAAAATATTTAATTATGTGGATGGGAGGAATGCATAATTTAATTATAACTAAAAAATATTTAATTATGGGAGATGGGGGATAATGCAAGATTTAATTAAAGAATTAAGAATTATTTAATTACGTGGATAAGAAGGTAATGCAAAATATAATTAAATAATTAGAAATTATTTAATTTTGGAGATGAAGAATAATTGAAAATTATTTAATTAAAGTGGATGAGGTAAAATGATTAATTAATTAAATAATTAAAAATTATTTAATTAAAGGTGATGAAGGAATAATGATGGAATAATTAAAATTATTTAATTAATGTGGGAAATGGGTTAGTTTAATCAAATAATTAAAAAATATTTAATGAATAGTGATTAAAGGGGTGATGAGTGATGATGACGACAAATAATGAATCAAAAAAATGCATTAGACATTTTTAGGTGTCTACATTTTGCCCTCTTTGAGATAATGCACTTTGTTGTGTTGTTTTAAAGATAGGATACTAATATATTAAATTTGTTGATAGGATACCCCATTTTTCCCTAATGGATGAAGGGATGATGGTTGGATGGTAGGTTTCCCCGTTGAGAGATTGGCTAGAAAAAATAATTTTCAGGTCGGGCTTATGACAAGTAACAAGATAGATTTAGTGAAGATGAGGATGAAGATCGAGGAATAAATAGATCACGAAGGGTATAGAATGATGAAAATGAGATGAGGGTGGGTGGGATGGTGGAATCTAGGGTTTTCTTGTCAATTTAGAGGCACTGAGATGTCATTTTCAACTTATTTGTACACTTAGAGTTTAGTGATTGTTGAGCCCCTAGAGAGATTTTAGCACGAATCTGCTATAGAGATGATGGGAGTTCCATGTGTTTTCCACCACATAGATCGAGTTTGATAGTTCTAGAGGTTAGTCAGAGCAGCTCAGGTGGTATGTTTCTAGCCCTTAGGTCTTTAAGCATTTTTCCAAGTGTATTAATTACTAGGTGAAAGTAGGTAATCAAAAGTGTTGATTCATGAAGTAGCATGTTTGAAACTTGATGTGACACATTTTATATGCGACATGATGCTTTTGATGGTGTTTGGTCACATTTTAGAAAGTGTCATGCCTTTTTTTTTGGTTCGCATTTGAATTGGATAAAATGATTCCTTTGAAAAAAATGCTCATAGTTGATTTAGTAGTTCGACACTTTTGATTTTTTGGGTTGCAAATGATTATGCAAATTTGTATTTGATTGGAAAAGTCACGTTTGAAACAAAGGCTAGTGAACTTAGGATTTTTTCTAGTTTTTTGAGAAACTGATGTTGCATGTACTATGTTTGCAAGTTACCATAGATCTTATTATATTGAGGGGGCAACATCCTATCATGTTATAGAGGATTTCTCATCTGAGTGAGCTAGATGAAGCATTTCTGAGTGTTGTTGGATTGGTTTATATTGCATACATGCCCTAGATTAGAGAACATAGGGCTATGATGATCATCCTCATGGAGAGATGGCATAGTGAGAGGTTTGCATTCATATCTCTAATTGGAGAAGAAACTATTATGCTTGAGGATGTCTGAAGGATCTTGAGGATCTCTATTGTTGGTACTCACATGGTTTACAATACTGAAAATAGTGAGGAGTCATTGAAACAAGTTTTTCATTATGATGATGTTGAAATTAAGGATGGCGAGATTGATCTTAGATGACGGGTAGGGAGATATGATTATATCCCATTGGTGCTAGGAGAATTAATTTCTAGTGTCATTGTTCTTGATCACCGATCTCAGGGATAATTTGTTGGATGGGGATGCATTCTAGAGAGGATGCTCACATATTGTAATGTTTATGCTTAGGGGCCATACGTATTGGATCATTTATATCATTATTTGCATTAGGTTGTCTACCAACATGCTACCACTCTATCCTCTAAAGTTACTCTTTTACATGTATGGGCACGTAAGCATATTGCCATCACTCATCTATTGGGACATGCTCCTCATTGGATTGGGTTTCCCTATGTATATGCCTAGGATGTTGGATTGACACACTCCCATTTAGGCAATTTCAATTACTAGAGATGTTGCATTGATGATATGGATTAGTTTATTTGGATACCATGGATTCTTTGTGAGGCATAGGATGACAATGCCTTAAATCTTCCTTTCTGCAAATAGATGTGATGGCTTATTGGACACACCCCTAATATTATTGAGATATATCTTCTTGATAGTGTCAGGAGGTAGTTTGGGGAGGTGCAAGGTGTACCAATGGAATTTCTCATGCTTTCTTACACTTAACAAAATATTGGGTACTGGGGGTGATGATAGTCCCTCATGTAGCAGTGGGAGAGTTCCTTGGACTCGTGCTCATTCATTGGACATGGACTAAAATAGTAGAGGATGCGAGGAATAACCAAAAGTATGATTAATTTTTGGTAGCACATCATCTAGTTTGATTCACATATCTAGATGGTGGGGCTATGAGGAGGGTGAGATGGGTTCCTAAGCTAGATAGGGATCGTAGCATTAGGCAACGAATGGAGGAAGTCAGAGGAGGTGATGGGGGTGGTGGATGTGTACCTGTTCAGGGAGAGGTGGGAGAGAGAGGGGATGATGGATAAATAGGGGAGGAGGAGTGGGAGATGATGGCCATAGGGGTGAGGTGGAGTGTAGGGGATGTCAAGGTCTAAAATATGACATGTAGTCACCATGGTAACAAGTCCAAATTGTATGTGAAATTTTATGGTTCCAATTGACTCGTGTTAGACATCATGCTTTGATAGTTATTCTCTTTAAGGATCAATGAAACCTTCAAAATATCCCAATTTCTTGATTAACATGAAAGTACATAAGTTTAGTCCCAACCACCATATATTAGGAAATGTTTGATTTTGTGTTTGTGGATAAAATTCTTGATGTAAAGTACTTTATTGTGGTATGAATTGGTATGAAATTATTTATCTACAAATGCAAGGTGACGTGGAGAAGAGAGGTTTCCTATCATGAATTAAAATTGATTAATATTAATTTCACTTAGGATACATGATTCTTATAATGCTTTATCTAAGATTTCCTTATGAATAGGATAGGTCCTAAGTAGCTCTACGATAGATATTTGTGTAAGAATTTTCCTTAGGTGGTCAAGGATATTGTATTTAGTTATATATGGGTAAGAGGATGATTCCCCTTCTATAGTGACTTGACCAAGTTGTGTAGTAACATAACACTTTTATACTTTTATAGTCATTGTAGCTACTTGGTTATGAAAATTTTCAATGTGACCTATAATGGAATCATATGATGGGGAATTTATATTATTGGTATATGTGATTAAGGAACCACTTTTTTGGACTTGGAAGCTTTAACCTCATTATGCAGACGAAAAGGTTGTGTGTACATACCTAATTGATCATTAGAGGATTGAGGAGTTTGATCTTCAATGTTTGTTTCTCCTCTATTGATTATATCTTGGATAAGGTTTTTGAGTCTAATGCATTTGGATGTGTGATGTAATTTTACCCTATGGTATTCATAGTATTCATCATCCTCGTACCATGAAAGCTTAGGTTGGTTTTCATCAAACTGTTGAGCGGGTGCAAAAAGATGGGGGGCCAAAAAGTGGCCAATTTTTTTTCAAAATTTTGAAAATCCATAACTATAATATGATCACATTATAGCATGATTGCATTATAGCTTCAGTGTACTAAACCTAAGGATCGGTCACATCGAAGCTATAACATGCTCACATTATGGCATATTATAAGAAAAAAAAGCAAATTCAATTCATTATTTCACTGTTCTTTTTCCTCCATCTATGACCTGCAAAACCTTCCCAAGTGTGCTCGTGTTATTGAGAGCCAAAATTTCACCATTTCTTCATCGATTCTTCACCAATTATACACCATAATGTTGCCACATTGACGGGGAGCTCAAAGGAGTAAGCTTTTTTTTGTGATTTTTTTTTTAAATAGGTAGATATAATATGTTTTTTATGTTAATTTCTTTAATTTTCAGGAGTTGATATTTCACCTCCTTCTCCTCCTCAAAATTATTCTTCACCTCATGACCAAATACTTGATGAACAACCACCCCAAAAAAATCCTCCAGCAATACCTCAACATCCTCCTAGAAATCAAAAAAAATTAATGGGGAAAATTAAAAATAACAAAAAAAAATTAAGGAGTTAATTGCGAGGTTGAAAGATCCTCCAAGTTCAACCTCACAAAGAACCACACTTGCAAAATCACTTGAAGCTATGATAACACATATAGATTCAATTAGAAAGCAATTAAGTGGTTGGGCGGAGAAGAAACGGGAGTACAAAGAATATTATGTAGATAAACTATCCTACACATAAGTAAAAAATGAAAAAAATATGAAATTTGACTTGTGTTCCCTTTTCACAAACCCATGAACAAATCAACCTATATACCTTACAAGCAAGAGGTTTCCTATCCATTGGTGCAACCACCAAGGGATAAAGGAACATTTTTGGTAGACGTGGTGGATGGTTTTTGACCATCCTCCATGTAACAATAACGAGGTCCCATAATATTTCTTGAGGAAACTCTACTGTGAGTTTGTCCTCAACAAAATAACCAACTATTTTGATATGTGGGATTTCCAGGGTAGAGGTGGTGGGTCTGCATAGGATAGACCAGGGGCACCTCTTGATCCTCAATGACCAACGAGATGAGCACTCGCTAGACCAACTTATGAGCATGTGGCTATCCCTTCCATTGTGAAGGAGAGTGGTAAGGTCGAGACACTATAGTCTATTAGCTCCTCGACCCAGAGCATCATAGAGCATTCTAGTCTTGCAATATAGCGTGAGCCAAGTGAGAATTCGAGGGGTAGGGTTCCACCCCATATTTTTTAGGCTTGTGGGTCCACCTATGGTTATGACCCCATAGATAGTCAAGAGGCAAGTGCATAAGCTACATCTGCAATTGACCAGTTGGTGATGACAAATTCCCTCCTGAATGAGGCTTTCGGCCTTGATACTTAGCTAAATGTTAGCAAGTTCATTGAATTTAATTTATTAAATTTCATTTTTGAAATGCAAGATTAAATAATTTAGTTTAATGATTGTAATGAAATTTTAGGGTCATAGCGTTCATTCAATTTTCAATGGTCCTCCACCTTTGAATTACGCTACATGTATTGCCGAGGTATGTAACTAGTAAATAGTTATAAATATTACATGTGAATCTAGCATTGCTATATAAATGGTATTCTAATATTTGATTTTGGATGTTGAATAGGTTAATCTTGGATATTTCATGACAACACCTCCTAGTGGTGGTGGAGTTTAAAGCTCCACTCAGGTAATAGAATAAATAGTTTAACTAATGAATTGTACTTAATAGATTTGTGTAGTTTATATTCATATCGTTTATTACATTGCATCACACATCTTTCAAACTCAAAGCATTACTTCACATTGCAGAACTAATAACTATATGTTGATAGATGACAAGAATTAAATTACAATATAGTCTTTTAGAAATTCAACATAAGCAGCGATGCAATTACTTTACATTGCATAACTGATAACTAGGAGCAACTGTCAATTGCATTTTCTTGTCATGGAATTCCATGAAACCACATTTTATTGAGGAATTTTTTCAAACAATTCACTACCTTGTCTATGCTATGTATGCTTGGAAAAAATATATCAAAGCATAATAGTAAGAAATAGCATAGACAAGGAAATAAGTTGTTTGAAAATATGCCTCAAAGAAATGTGGTCTCATGGTGATGTCCATCACCATGAGACCACATTTCTTTGAGGAATTTTTTCAAACAACTCACCACCTTGTCTATGCTACCACATTTTCCATACATATCTACCAAAGAATTTTATCAAACAATTCACTTCATTGTTGCTATGGCTAAAAACCTAAAACAAGTGCTTTCAAAGAAACTATGGATTCTTGAAAAAAATCTATCAAAGCATAATAGTAAGCAATAACATAGACAATGAAATGAGTTGTTTGAAAAAAATACCTCAAAGATATGTGGTCTCATGGTGATGGAATGCCATTCCATCACCATGAGACCACACTTCTTTGAGGAATTTTTTCAAACAACTCACTTCCTTAAGAATATATAATCCTCTTTAATCAAATCAAACATTTTAAGGTCGTGGATTTGATCCCCAAATCTAATCCCATCCTCCATCTTCATCCTTAGATCCTATTCTTCCAATCCCCAAGTTCATTTCTAATCCATCATCCTAATTTCCATCCTCATCCAAAATAAATACAAATCTTTCTTCCAATCAATCCTCCACCATGTCTAACCATCTAATCTATCCTCCATCCAACCTAATCTATTCTAATCCACCTTTATCCATTCCAACCAACCCCAACCATATCGATGATGACGAGGATAGCCTTTTTGACCAACCTAAATATAATCCCAATGATTCTAATGAGAGCATTTTGGATCACCTTGAATCCATTTTTAATAGACAAAATGCTCCAATTTTCCACCAATCCCCCCATCCAAAGCTCCCCTCAAGTCTCATCCATGTCATCCCCATCCACCACCACTAATTTTATCCTCACCTACTACTTCCATAATTATAAGGATTCCATGCTTAGATGTCTCCATGGCAATGGTGCTAAGCTTCCATCCTCCCTACCTTCATCCAATCCCAATCCATCTCCTCTTGCTTATCCTTTCCATTCATTTGACAACAAAAACCAAGCCTTTAGCCAAAATTCCCCTCCAAATCCTTTTCAAGGTCCTCATCCCCATCCTTAATTTACCAATCCATGGAAGCTTCCACCTCTTATTCCACTTGTTCATATCCCACATCCTTAAAATCCACATCACCCCACTATTACCAAGAAAATTCATCCCATGTCTCTCATAATAACTTCCTCCAAGGACTATTTGCAAATGTGGCTATTTCCCCATGCAAAAAGTGGTGCAATCTCCCCATACCATGCATCCACATTCATCATCCCCACATCAAGATAAACCCTAGTACCCTAAATCTTATGAATCCCCTATCAATCCATCTATCCAAGTTGAAGAGTCTATAAAACCTTCCTCCCTCATCACACCATCCTTATCAAATGAAATATTTCCATATCCTAATCCAAAGCATTCTAACATAGATTCCCTCCATATGAAGATCAAGGAAACCCTTCTCCTCCATCATATGATCCCATTCCATCTCATGATCCCATTTCCAATCAAGAACAACATATCCCTTCCATATCATCTAATGATATCTTTCCATCTCAAGAGAAAGATATGCCTCTATCCCCCTCTCACAATCCCCTCTCCCCCACTTCATCTAATGACATTCTTTCGTCCCCAGATCAAAGTACCTCTTACACTCCATTGTATGATTGCTCTTGAAATGTGGTCTCAAAGTACACCTTCCACCCCATCTAATGATCCTCTACCCCTCATAATAAAAAAAACCATCCCTCTTCATGTCATGATCCCCCTCCATCTCATAACCAAGACCACACTATACCATCCACCCCATCCCAACATAATAGCATAGACAAGGCAATGAACTGTTTGAGAAAATGCCTCAAAGAAATGTGGTCTCATGGTGATGGAATGCCATGACAAAAAAAAAATTCATGGCATTCCATCACCATGAGACCACGTTTCTTTGAGGCATTTTTTCAAACAATTCCTTGCCTTCTCTATGTTGTAAGTAATTATTTTGTTAAATATATCATTTTTTATAATGAAATTTCTTTGAGGCATTTTTTCAAACAGCTCATTGCCTTGTTAATGTTTTTTGATAAAATGCTTTGGTAGACATGTATACAAAATGTGGTAGTCAAACAACTCATTTCCTTGTCTATGATGTTTGATAAAATGCTTTGGTAGACATGTATAGACAAGGCACCTAGACTATTTGACAAAATTACTAAATGATATATGTCCTCATGGACTACAATGATTGCAAGATATGCACAAAAAGCATTTGTTGAAACGACTTTAGAAAATTTCAAGCAAATTCAATTTCTAGGTGTAAAACCAAATTCCAAAGCATTTTCCAACATCCCCCATGCCTATACCAAAATGGAAGCTTTGGAAAGGGGTATGGACGCCCATAAAAAAGGATTGAGAAATGATGTATTACATTACATAGTTATAACTACTCTTGTAAATGTGTCTACAAAATGTGGAAACATACACAAGGTAGGTCAATTGTTTAAAAAAATGCCTCAAATAGATGTGGTCTCATGGACTACAATGATTACAAGATTTTAACAAAGTGGATTTGTTGAACAATCTTTTGAAACTTCCTATAAAATGTAATTGGCAAGTGTAAATAATGGTTTAGTTTAAAATGTTCCAAGAGGGGATAAGGTTATAATGAGAAACAAACACTGATTAAGATGGAATATGCATAACAACAAAATCAAAGCATTGTATTAAGCATGTATGATAAGGGATGATAAAGAAACATAATCAAATTAAGGAAAATGTAAAGAAAATGTGTAAAGACTTGACATACTTGAAAAACAAAGATTCAAATGGAGGAACTACCCAATTACATAGTCTTTTTTCTTCTTGCATCAAAATCCTCAACAATTTGAGTTTTTCACAAGCTTACTTCCTTTTCAACATTCAATTGTATATCACTCAAATAGAACTACTAAAAACAATACAAATAACCAATTTATAATGTTAAATTCCTACTATTCAATCACAATTAACATTGCAACACTACAAAAATTGAGACTTGAATTGATATATATCAATTTCGATGTGAAAACTCTATTATTTCCTCCTTCCTAAGTTGGAAAACCATAAAAATATGGTGGAAAGTTCATGAAAATGTGGTAGAATGTGAAAAATTTGCATGCGCACTTCCCAATAGCATCAAAAATATTTTTTTTGTCAGAACACGTGCATAACTAGTAGAATAACAGAGCATGTGGGCCTGGATCATAGGTGTGCTGACTTTTTTACCATTTTAGAGCAAGCCAAAATGCACTTGTGTTATCACATGCTCACGTTTTGGCTTGCTATACAAAATGGTTATATCTCAACTTCTTCAAAACATGCTCACATTATGAAAATTTTGATTTTCTAAAGGTTTCCTAACTCATTGTCTCATTACATACCCCTCTTCCCTCTCTATCTCTCTCACACCTATCTTTCCCCCTATCTATCTCACCCCTCTCTCCATAGGCTTTAGGTCTCTCACCTATATATCTCTCAAATGGATCTCTAATTATTTCTTGAACCTCTCCACCTCTCTCCCTCCTCCTTACCCATCTTTCCCTCAACTTGTCAACTTCACTCTCTCATTTTCTTCTATCTCTCCCCTCACCTCGCTATCTCTCATAGGTCTATCTCCCTGTCACCTCTCTACCTCTCCCCTCTCTAAGCCTCTCAATCACTCCTTTTCTACCTCTCCATCCCTCCTTAGTTATGTAGGCCTATCACTCATCTGATTACCCGCCCCTCTCCCCTCTCTATCTCTCTCACCCCTCTCTCCCCCTATGTCTCTCACCCCTCTCTCCCTAGGTTGTAGGTCTCTCACCTCTATATCCCTTAGGGCTCTCTAGTTATTTCCCTCCCTCTCCACATATCTCCATCCTCCTTAGCCCTCTTTCCCTCAACCCTATACCCTTAACCCTCAACCCTTAAACCCTTAATACCTAAACCCTCAACCCTAATCCATTAGTTCCCTCAACCCTAATCTCTCAACCGTAATCCCTCAAAACTCAACTGTAATCCCTCAACCCTCAACCGTAATCCCTTAACCATTAAATCCTTAACCTCTCAACCCTTAAACCCTTAATCCCTCAACCTCTAAACCATCAACCCTTAAACCCTTAATCCCTCAACCCTCTGACCTATACATTAAAACAAGTCAACCCTCAATTATCAAACCTCTACCTTATACATTGGACCCTCAACCCTATACCCTCAATTGTAATCCCTCTACCCTTAAACCCTATATCCTCAACCCTATTCCCTTAGTTCCCTCAACCCTAATCCATTAGTTCCCTTAACCCTAATCCCTCAACCCTTAAACACTTAATCCCTAAACCCTTAAACCATTAATCCCTCAACCCTCTAACCTATACATTAAATGAATTCAACTCTCAATTATCAAAACTCTACCCTATACATTGGACCCTCAACCCTAATCCCTAAACCCTATACCTTAAGCCCTCTACCCTTAAACCCTAAACCCTAACCTCTCCCTCTCTCCCTCCCATGCTACCCCCTCTCTCCCACTCCCTCTCCCTCTCTCCCTCTCTCTTAGGTCTCTTACCATCTCTCTCTCTCTCTACCTCCCTCCCTCCCTCCCACCCTACGTTGATAATTCCCTCTCAATCCAACCCCTTTTCTCCCACTCCCCCTCTCTCTCCCTCTCTCTCACTTCTCTCTCTCCCACCCCCTCTCCATCTCTTAGGTCTATCACTCTCTTTATCTCTCCCATCCCTCTACCTCCCACTCCCTCTCTCTCTCCCTCTCTCTCAAGTCTCTCCCTCCCACCCCTCTCCCTCTCTCAGGTCTCTCTCTCCTCCCTTTATCTCTCTCCCACTCTGTGTTTCTCTCATCTCACTCCTCTATCTCTCTCCCCACTCCTCTATCTCTCTCCACTCCTCTCTCCTATCTCTCAGAGTCTTTACCTCCACCCCCATGTCTCTCTCTCGGGGTCTCTCACTCTGACACCCTACTAGATAACTCTCTCTCTCTCTTTCTCTCTCCTATCTATCAGGTCTCTCCTCCCACCCCATCTCTTAGGTATCTCCTTTGCTTCCCTCCCTCTCCTCCTCTCTCTCTCCTTATCTCTGGAGGTCTCCTCCCTCCACCCCCATCTCTCTCGGGGTCTCTTGCTCGACACTACATAGATAACTCTCTCTCTCTAATCCCCTCTCTCTTTCTCTCTCTCTCTCCCCCTCTACTCCCACCCTACCTAGATAAGTCCCTCTCACTCCAATCTCTTCTCTCCCACTCCCTATCTCTCTCTCTCCCCCTCTCTCTCTCTCAGGTCTCTCCCTCCCACTCCCTCTCCCTCTCTTAGGTCTCTCTCTCACTACCTTCTCTCTCTCTGGTCTCTCCCTCCCTCCCTACCTAAACAATTCTCTCTCTCTTAAAATTCTCCCTCCCTCTAAATACATACATACATACATACAATCTTACATATGTACGTACATACAATCTTACATACATACATACATGCACTAATACATACATATAGGTGTACATACATACAAGAATGCATACATATATACATGCATGTCATACAAGCTTACATACATACATACAAATATATACATACATTTAACAAACTAGCATTTAACACAAAGCAAGACATAACACGAGCACATTATAATGTGCTCGCATTATGTCTTGCTTAGGCAACTCAAGCACAAACACAAAAAAATTGTCAAAACTATGAAATAATGTGCTCACACTATTTCTTGCTTTGGGAATCCCCAAGCCTTAGGCTTGGTACTTGCTTTGGATTACAAACCCAAAGGCTTGGAGTGCCTTCTCGACATCCAAATACATGTTTTTGCATATTCTACAAGATTTCACATAATCAAATTCGTGCTAACTGTTAGGTTTGCATGTGTTTCAAGGTCAAACAAATCAGACACCTGGGTAATGTTAGGCTCTCTCTTAGCTATTTAATGATGTAATTTTTTCACATTTTGACAATGTTAAGCCTTTCATCTTTAATTTCTTTTATTTGTGTCCCTGTTTTTTGGAAAAATCCAGTGTTTGGTATTTTTTTCTTTATAGTTTGTTTTAGATTGCAGGAATTAGAAACGGGTTGGTGCCCCCTATAAATTGCAGTGTGCTTGGTAATTTTTTTTCATGTGACCAGTCACGTTGGAATGACACGCCCTCTAGTACCATGGGGATGGTGGGGGGACTAGACCTCATGACCTCTTTCCTGCAACAAGATGCTTTAGCTAATCCAACTAGGCCCAATGCCTAATCATTCATTAAAATTTCAAATAAATTACATTTTTAGAAACTAGACTCCATTCTACACATTAAAAAAAATTGATTTTCAATTAGTTTTCAAAATTTATAGGGGTAGCATGGCCAATTTTTTTTTTTTAGGATGTGTCCACTTTGAAAATTAGTAAAAAATCAAATATTCAATAAAAAATTATCAAAAAAATCGGACATAAACTACATACTGTTAGCTAATTTCTCATTGAAGTGATTTTAAAAATACAAAAAAAAATTAACCTTTTGAGGGAGCCATAAAAGACGCTATGTTATGTTTTTTGACAAAAAAACACCAAATTCTATGGCTTCCTCTTTTGAAAATTACCTCAAGGTCTCTTGGGTGTTAGGTCTTCACAGTGCATGGAATTTCTTAGTTGATACTTGATGTGATTTTGCTAGTAATCACAGGGAAGAATTACAGAGTTTGGCTAGAGATGAGTTGAATCTTAAAATGGAGTTCTTGAGATGGGGAGTTAGTGTGCAATTTGTTGCAAGTTTGAACAATATTCTTGAACTCCTATTTCAGCTTTAGATTTGGTTTTACAATGTGCAATGTGTTAGATGGGGTTAGAAATCAAATAGCATAGACAAAAGTGACAACCAACACTTCTAAGCTATTAAACCACATCCAAACAAGAGAAAACAAATAATGGAGAGAATAAAAAATGCAAAACATAAAAGAAAGAACTCCCCATTATGGTTGATTCTTTCTCTTGATCTCCTTCTTCTTGTTATGCAACTTTGCCCTCAGATTTGTTGAAACACTTGTGCAAAACCTGCAAATGGTAGCAAGAAAGTTGGAGATAATTAGCTGTTAAGCTGAAAATGGAGAAGGAAGGTTGTTTTTATAGACAACCATTCGAATGGACGGTTGAGATTAATCTTCTAGAAAGATTCCAAGATCAATGGATGAGAATGCATGAGAGAGATGTTACAAATGGATGGTTGAGATTAAGTCTTAGAAAAGATGCCAAGATCAATGGTCTAGAATTGATGCACCAGAATATGCCATGCATGGAAAAGCTATGACGTGACGGCTATGACGCCTGATAGCTATATGACATGCAAGACATGCTATGAAAAAAATGAATGTTATGACAAGGGATTATGACGAGCATCTTTGACTAGGTGGAGGTGCATAAATAATTTATTTTAAATAATTTATTCAAAATGGAGGAAAATGACAGTGGCAAATAAATAATTTATCCAAATTATTTATTTAGAGAAAATGAAAAGGAGAATTTAATTAAATTTATCAATTTAATTAAATGGAGAGATGGAATTAGACATGGATAATTAATTTGAATTATTTATCCAAAGAAGGAATGAAACACAACCAAATAATTTTGACAATTATTTAATTATATAGAATAAAAGGTCAAATAATGATTATTATTATTATTTGACTATAGATAAATAATTAAATAAAAAATGATTTATTTAATTATTGAAGAAAGGGATATATTAGCGAACAATTAAATAATTTTAATTGATCAAGATAGAATAAAGATGAGAAGGTGAATTAATTAAATAATTAAAAACTATTTAATTAATAGAGAAATGTGGTCACACTTAATTGAATAATTAAAGTTATTCAATTATCAAGAACAACGACCAAGAAAAATGGCTCGCGGACTTAGGACATTTTTTAGTGTCTACATTTTGCCCCTCTTTGAGACAATGCAGCTTGTCGCATTGTTTCAAAGAAAAAGATTGATCAACTGATACATGCCCCAAAGATATCTTAGTAAGGATTATGATAAGAATGATATGCCCCCTCGAGAGATTGATCGAATAGATTGTAAGAAGATGAATCTCTCGATAGATGTCCAGAAGGTGATTAGATATCTGATATTGTACAAGTGATAAAGCAGTGATGTACATTTTGATGAAAATGCAAAGTTGATGGGCGTAACTGAACAATTGATGGAAATGATCAGCATAGCCAAGTTGATGAGTTGATGAAGCTAATTGAGCTAATTAAGCTGATGGAGAATTATGCTTACACAAGACAAGGTGCTGCAATGATGGATTGATTGATTGATTAAGGGGACCTGAAATTTCAAGAGGCAGTTTGATTGATTTGAGATTTGATTCAAGAAACATATATCAGTGAGTTAAGCAATTAATTGATTTCTCTACGACAAGAAAGATGAATAAAATGAAATGCAAGATGGAAGATAATGAAGGTGATGAAGCCTCTTGTACCATTTAAGTGTTTTTATCATCATCGGGCTTATTATGTCGCAAATTAGTATAAGCATCTAGATAACATGAACATCTAGACGACCTGAATACTGTTTGCATTTTAATTTAGTAATGAAGTATAAGCATCTAGTTATAAGAACCTTACATGACCTGAATACTTATTGCATGGAAGACACTATCAGACAAGGAATGCTCTCATCCGCATTAGACTCATAGGTCCTCGATGGTTTTAGACAACCATGTCCTAAGACGAGTCATCTTGTGAATAAGAAACAATCCGCAAACAACAAACAAATGAACATGCCCCATCCTTGCCTCTCTAGTCAAAGACATCCTGAAGAAGCTAAAAGACATGTCACCAAAGTTAAAACCATAAAATAAGAAAAGATCAACAAACAAACAGGAGTCCTGCTTTGATTTAAAAATGATTCTCATTACAGTTTATGCATTTGGTTGGATTTGAAAGGTGGATTGATATATATGTTATAATGTTTGCTTGAGTTGTCAACACTTGCATGTTTTGATTTTGTTGAAGTTCAAAGTTGTGTGGTGATCTGAAAGTGTCACCATTTTTTGGGATTTTTGGAATATTTGATTTTTTTGGGTTTTTTTTTTAGGTCATTTTATGACTTTTTTGGGATTATTTCAAGACATTTTATGATTGTTTTTGGATTATTTTAGGACATTTTATGATTTTTTTTTTGGATTATTTCAAGACATTTTATGATTTTTTTTGGATTATTTGAAGTTTTAAAGATGGAGTGAAATGAAATGTGATATGACTAATTGAAGGAATAGGGTCTTCAATAGTAGAGGTAATGCAAACATGGATAAATGATAGATCAAAATGAAAGATTCATTGCAAAACATGTCACACAAGCAACATATCTTTTTGTCAAAAGATTATAATGGTTCGTTGATTGGATGCCAGGAATGATCGATTCCATAAGGCATGATGATGACAAGTACTTAGGATCACTGATTCCTCTAAGTACGATAAGATTGATGATTGTTGATGATCGATTGACAAAAAATATGAGGATTGGATAATGTTTTACAGCTAGGCTCAAATATGATTCACATGATAAGATTCAAGGTTGCAAAGGGACATGATGACCAACATTGGAGGTAATTTAATCATGGATAAATGATAAGGATGTGAACTAGGATGAAATGGTAACACATAAGGATATGAAAGGGAATCCAAAGCATGTGTTTATAATTTTTCCCCTAATCTCATCAAGAACAAAGCAAGGAAATGGGACATGGATTTTGATAAGCTAGGAGATATGGAATGGAAGAATGCAAAGATAAGGATAATGAATAGGATGATCAAGATCGATAAGATATGGACACAATGCCTAAGTATTTTTCTCCTATTCCTCATCAAGACCAAGGAAGGGAAGAAAGGATGCATTAAGATAAGATGGTGAAATATGGATACAGTGAAGGATATGGTATGAAAGATATGGATAAAGTGTATAAGATAAGATATACGATGTTCAAGAAGATCCTTAACCTTGTCAAGATCAAAGGTGGAAAGGTAAAGGATGAATGCAAAGAGGATCATGAATATGCATGATAAGAGGGATGAAACTTGCCCCCAAGTGTAAAGTACAAGAGGAATATGGAAGACAGGATATGGATAGGGATAAATGAATATGGAAGGTAATATATGCATGATAGGGAGATGGAGGGAGGAATCAAGCATCAAGTTTCACAGCTAATATCCCTTTAATATGTGCTCTAATAAACCATGGCAAGAAGGATTAGACTCATAAACGTTGGTAGATAAATGGTGTGATGGAAGAAGCTAAGGACTTATGCAAAGGTTTGGATTAAAGGAGGATAATGGGGGATGGATGTTGGATAATAGATAGGAGGTTGGAAGGCTTGTTGATGGATAGATGAAAATGATGGAAAGGATGGAAAGATCAACATCGGCACACACCTTGAAGGGTGGTGGAGTGATGGAGGAAAAATGAATTTGGAAGGTGATAGGTTTTTAGATGGACGATAGGAGGAAGCTTTTGGATTAGCAAATTTGGATGCCAATTTAGATTTTATTGCTTCTACTAGACTTTTAGGAATCCACATAGCTTTTGACTTTGATTTTTGATTCATGGGCCTTTTTGGCCTTTGAGATTCTTCTTTTTTCTTTATGGGCCTTTGTGGCCTTTGAAATTTTTCTTCTTGATTTATGGGCCTTTGTGGCCTTTGAATTTTTTGCTTTTGACTTGATGGGCCTTTGTGGCCTTTTGGATTTTTATTTTGACTTGGGATCAAATTTTCTTTTATTTTTGCATGGCTCTTCAAGGAGACATGTTGATCCTTTGATACATGTGGATTTTGATATGGAAGCTTTTGACATTTGGCACCCAAATTGCTTCCAAGAGAAATGGGATGGGTGGATGGAGATGAATGATATGGAGGTCTTATGGATGGGTTAATGTAGGTAGAATTTTGAGAGGGAATCAAGGATGTGTGCCTTTGTTGTTCTTGATGAATAGGAGATGAAGGGATGTAGGGCCCCAATATGGATGGAAGGGTTGATGAACTAGGGTTTGGATGATAAGGACCAAGGATAGACAGAAGGCTTGATGGACTAGGATAAGGACCTAGGATGGATGGACGGTTTGATGGACTAGGATAAGTAGGTTTAATTTGATGGAATCTAGGCTTACGATGGGTATGAATGTCTTGAGCATGAGGTGTATAACCAAGGCCATGATAGTATGTGTTTTCTTGGATATAAAGGGGTTCTAGGATACCTTGTTCATGAAGGCCTAATCCTTTTCCTTTGTAGTTCATACTTTGACACATTTTTTTTCCAACGGCATATATATTATTTATGAAACAAGATGCAAGTCCATCGTGAGGTGGTTGTGATATGGAAGGAATAACAAGATCTTCGAGTAAACCAGCTTGGATAAAAGTGAGAGAACCCATTTGATAGGTAAGAGGTTCATGGATAGTTTGAATAGGGGTGATAGACTCTTGTGGAGGATTGTGATAATGAGGGGAATTAGGATGGGTGATAGGATATTGACATGGGGATGATGGGGTACTTTGATCTTGACTTGGAAAAGGATCAAGAGGTGTAGGAGATGGAGTAGCTTGATCTTTATTAGGTATGGAATCATCACAAAGTGGTATGAAAGGAATGTCTTGATCATGAGAAGGATGGACATCATCATGGAATGAAAGGGTATCCTTGAATGGAGGTTTATCTTGATCTTGATGAGGAAGGGAATCCTGATATTTTGTGGAAAGCATATCTTGATCATTAGATATGATGGAATCATGAGATGGTATGGATTCATTAGATGAGGTGGAAGGAGGACTTGGAAGGATACTTTTCTCTTGAGATGGAAGGGGATCATCTTGAATGAAACAAAAAGAGATAAGGGGATCATCGTGAGGTTCTTGAGAGATGAGATCTTGGTCAAAGATTGGAAGGGGTTGTGCAATTTTGGTATCATTGGATGGAGTGGAAATAATGCTTTGATCTTGATGTGCAAGGGAGTTTATGCTAGCATGCTTTGGACTAAGAGATTGACATGAATCATTGGATGTAGATGGCATGATAGGAGAGGATGGTTGGATGAAATTGTTAACTTGGGTGGAAGACTCATGAGGTTTATTTTGAATTATGGGGGATGAAGATAGATGCATGACATGGTAGGATTGCTCAAGATTATTTGTGTTTGAGGACATAGATTTGGGTTTCTCATTTAGCCTTTGTAGAAAATCATGGATATTGAACTTGGATGATGTAGTTTTGGGTAAGTATAATGGCTTATGAGATGATTGTATCACTTCATTCAAATGTTGGGATTCTAGTTGTTTTTCAAGCTCTTTTAAACGATGGTCAAGATATTCAATCCTTTGGTTTCGTTCATAGGTTGAGGGTGAATATGGAGGATAGAAATTAGACATGTTTGGTTGATGGTTTTAGAAATGTTTTGAGGTGTTGCAAGTTACTAGGTGTGATGTTTATTTGAGGTCAATTGTTTGTGTTCAGATTTGTGAATGTGGTGAATATTGTTTGAAAAACCAGAAAACACTTGACAAGCACGATGTTTTGGTGTATGTAAATACACATGAGACAAGCACAATCCTAATAGGCCAAGGGTTTGTATACTTGATATAGCCCACCGATATACCCCGGATTGGTGCTAACAACTTTCCTTCTCGAGAGCAGATAGCTTAGAAGTTTGGTGGCATTGGCTCCCCTCCACAGCTCATTAACATCATTCGAGCACACCAACTTCGGATTCTTGGGTCATCACTTCCCAAGAACTACTATCTCTACTCAAGGGAGTCAGTAGTGAGTATCTTCGGGCATGATACTATACCCTGCACTATACCAAGCAACGACTAAAAATGGTTGGCTTCAAAAACAATAGGTGTTTAGTTAGGGCATCCGTTCGAGTGGCCACACATGGGGCGAGAGATTAATCACCAATTAGGTGGCACTCCAACTTGAAGAGGTTACGCTCAACAGGGTTTATGGGAGTACTACTCCGTCCGTGTGACACATCCGCACTCATGGTACTTGAACTTTCCTCAAGCACCCATTTTATATCCCGGCTGGAAGTGGCTTGACTTTAGCCTGTTACCGGTCGGGTCATCCCTTAAGGTGAGTACTTTTTCCCTTAAGGCAGGCCCATTTCTAGAAATAATAACTGTTTCTCTTACACCCAGGATCGCTCGAAAGCACAAGGGGAGAGGATACTTCGATTATTAAGATGTGAAGATGACAAAAAATAAGGTGGGTTTGGTTTTCTGATCACCTAGTTTTCACAAGGTGAGAGCATAATCACCTACCACCTTCAAGCACAGTCAGACAAAATCAAACACATGTTCATTTTAATGCACCAAAAGAAGTGTTCCTAAACTAGAAATCACAAACACATTGTTTAAGAAATGAGTCTTCGACTAACGAAGCTGCAAAACCACAAATTAGTAGTTTTATAAATGTCTTGGACCAACGAGAAAGCTACAAAAAAAACTAAATTAGAACAAGAGATTAAAGACCAAACTAAAAGTTAGTAAATAACTAAACTAGAAAATAAAAAGACTAAACTAAACTAAGAAAAAAAAAACAAAGAAAACTAAAAACTAAGAACTCAATTTTTTTGTTGCTTCAAAAGAAGCAATTTTTGGGAGCCCCACTCCAAAGCCACATGCTACAAACAAAAAATTAGTAAACCAAAAAAAACTTGAATGAAAACAAAAAACTAAAATAGTGATAACTTTCACAAAACTAAACAAAATTTTAAATCGTAAATATCTATGGAAAGCTAAGACATAGAGCTTCAAAACCCAGAAAAAGTTTTGCAAAATCCTACACAACAAAAGTATTATAAACAAAAGAAAAAATTGGATTTTAACAACTAAATCTTAAAAAAACTGTGATAAGTAAAATGGCCATAACTTTCTCAAATCTTAACGAAATTTCAAACTGTTTAATGTTCCGAAAAGCTGATAACGAGGTCTACAAAACTAAGAAAAAGTTTTAAAAGATTTGATGCATCCATTTTTCTATGCTCAAATGAAGATGATGGGATTTTGCGCGTATTCTCCTGGTCAGAATTCACAAAACAACAAAACAAACAAGAACACAATTTTTCTACTTCAGCCATCGGTTCACCTCAAATGTGAGATGGGGTTAGAAATCAAATAGCATAGAAAAAAGTGACAGCCAACACTACTAAGCTATTAAACTACATCCAACAAGAGAAAACAAATAATAGAGAGAATAAAAATGCAAAACGTAAAAGAAAGCACTCCCCATTATGGTTGATTCTTTCTCTTGATTCTCTCCTTCTTCTTGTTATGCAACTTTGTCTTCAAATCGTTAAAACATCTTGTACAAAACCCGCATCGGTAGCAAGAAAGCTGGAGATAATTAGTCGATAAGCTGAAATGGAGAAGGAAGAAAAGTTTTGGTAAAACAACCATTCAATGGATCTGCTGAGAGACGAATCCTTCGTAAAAGATTCCAAAGATCACGGATGAGAATGCATGAGAGAGATGTTGTGAAATGGAATATTGAGATTAAACTCTTAAAAGATGTAAGATCAATGGTCCGTAATTGATGCACCGAATATGCCATGCATGGAAAAGTTATGATGTCGGTTTCTTATGACCGATATAGTTATGACGTATTACGCAAGGAATAATGTGCTATGATTTAAAATACAGGAATGCCATGATTGTGGACGGCAGACGAGCATCTTTGACTAGGTGAGGTGCATAAATAATCTATTCCGTTTTATGTTAAATAATTGATCCAAATAATTTATTTAGAGGAAAATAAAAGATAATTTAATTAAATTAATTAAATGGAGAGATGGAATTAGACATGATACCAATTTGAATTATTTATCCAAAAGAATGAACAATACAATTAAATAATTTTGACAATTATTTACTATAGAAGGAATAAAAGGTCAAATAATGATTATTATTATTATTTGACTATAGATGAAAATAAATAATTAAATAAAAATGATTTATCAATTATTGAAGAAAAGGATATATGAATTTTCACACAATTAAATAATTTTAATTGATCAAGATAGAATAAAGATGAGAAGGTGAATTAATTAAATAATTAAAAACTATTTAATTAATAGAGGAATGTGGTCACACTTAATTGAATAATTAAAGTTATTATATTATCGAAGAACAACGACCAAGAAAAATGGTGCTCGCGGACTTAGGACATTTTTTATTGTCTACACAATGAACCTTAGCTTAGGTTACTTATTAAAAAAAAAGGAAAAGGGCAAGGAAGAGAAGAGGTTCCTGGATCTAAAACTAGCAATGAATAGTGATCATGGAGGGTTCTACTGTGGACAACTTAAAAAAAAATTCACTTAATCGGATTGACTCATAGTATCATAAAACTTGTGCAAGATTCTAAGGATTGTAAATATTCAACCATTCATTCACCATAAACATGCATGAATAAAAGATAGAAGTTTGGAGCAACTTTTAGTTTATGCCTAGACTAACTTTACATAGCTATCTACCATTAGTAAACAACAAAAAGTATGGACAAGAAGGGCATCAACACAACAAAAATCCACACAATTATTGAACAACATTAACTAATCCATCAAAGTAATCTAAAACCATGAAGAACAATAGAGTAAATCTATCTAAATAAACTAATTATGGGAGATGAACCATGTAACATGCAATAGAAACTCAAGAGTCCACCAAAAGCCAATGAACTTCTATTAAAAATTTTGTAGCATGCCTTTAGAACAACTCAACTCTCTTGAAAATGAGAGGAGACCCCCTATTTATAGTATTCAAAAAGAAAAATGAATGACCAAGATTAATTTGCATTGTGTGGCCAAGATTCACTACAAACTAGGGTTTCACCTACCCTCAAATATATTACAATTTAAAATTACATCTTTGTCTTTTCCTTATTTTGTCCTTATATGACAGCACTGTAGCACTTTTTTCCTCTAACTGATTTCCCTTGCTAGAGCTATTCCATGAGGAGCTTGTCATCAATGATTGAGTTTCCTTCTTGCTTCTTAAAAGTGGCATACTCCATAAACTTGTTGATTAATGTTTGGAGCTTATCAATCTCCATTATATTAGATTGGAGCACCTGGCAGTTCCATTGCTTGGATCAGCCTGTGAGTGTATCCCAATCTCCATCATACTTAGTTGTATTGTCCTTGACCTGTTCAGATTGGGTGAAAGCCTGAGCAGCAAAACTCATAAAATCTGTGGTAAGCTCACCTGACATTCCATCTTCCATCTTCTTATGGAAATAAGGCTTTATCTTTTCTGGATCAATCTCGATGGCGGGCATGCCATAACATGTCATTAATTTCAAATACTAAACACAATCTTCCCTAACATCCTTTTCCAAATCAATGTTAGGTTCCACCTTGCAGAGCACTTGTTCTAGTATCTCTTTTCTATGATCAAAATATAGCTTCCACATATCCACCATCCAATGATCATCCTTTGTCAGTGCAAGTTGCTTTTCCCATGTTTTCTGAGGCAGCTTGGGGATGGCCTCAATTTTAGGATAAGTGGACCCGTATATCCCTAGGAATTTAGTGCAGAACTTCCACGTTCCCTCTAGGTGTCTTTGTACTTCCAACAACTTATTTGTTGTCCTGACAACACAATTAATGCCCATGTTTGAAGCATACAGGACCAACGAGTCCCAAAGAGTCCCAAAGAGTCCCAAAGAGTCCATCTTGAATCGATCATGTTTCGCCCCCTTAAATTTTCCAAGTTCTAGGTCTTTGCGGGTTCCCATCAGGTGTTTTCCTTAGTGCTTCAAAGTCAGCATCCTTGGGACCTATTGGGCCCGCCCTGCTGGGCCGCCCCTCTCGGACTTTCGTTGCCTCTTCGTTGTTTCTAATGGTAGTCTGCTGACAGTGTTCCGCCTTTCGAGGCCTAATCTCCTTGGCACCGTCTGTTTATTTCCGAATTCTCAAATGTCCTTTAGCCGACAACGTTTCGACCGTCAAACCCCAATGCTCCTGCAATCATTTTCAAATTGCATCTTACCAAGCTTAGGTCTTCCATACGAGCATTTAATGGCTGCATTTAGTGCCCTATTACCTATAAATAGGTGATTTTGAGTTGTCATTATCGCTTTGTCAGTTGAGCAAAAAGAGGTCAGAGCAAGTCAGAGCTACCCCGCAATCACCGCCTCCAAGCCTGACGAGTGCCACTGTTGATCCATCACATTTGCTAGTTGATCTTTTTCCTCCTTCATTTGATTCTCAAGGTGAGTTTACCGCCTGCGCCATGCATCGTGTTTTCCTTGATTTATTGCAAAAATGATAAATTAAAAGGAGGAAAACACATGAACTAGATAGAGAAAAACAAGGTGCCCAAAAAACATGTGACAAAAACTTGAAAATCCATTGAAATCAACTGACTTAGTGGCCACATAACCTTTTCTTTCCGGCACCATTCTTTGGCTAGAGCGCTTGCACTCTGCGGGCCCCGACCTCCTCATCGTCGTTGCCAACACTTGAAACAAAGGTTACTTGCAAATAACCAACCTCTCTATCAGGTTTACCATCATGGGAATACTCCACCCTCTCACTATCGAAACTTGGTGAAAATATTACAAACTAAAACCGAGTCCAACGAAGCTCCCCGGGTCTGTGCCTGCAAGACTTTGTCCCTGAGGCACTGCTCACGAGCTGTCGTTTCAAATGACATTCTGATCTTGAACTTTTGACACTTCGGACCCCAACTCCTTCTCTACTGGTTGACCTCATGCATAAACAACCAAATGCCTAACATCCTTTGGGTCTCGCCTCGCGGACTTCCATCCGCGGGACGCCGTGCCAAACCCACCATCCTTTGCGGCCATGAACATCCAGCGTTCTGACCTCTGGAGTTCAACCCCATCATGGCTGCCGAAATGTAAAAAACATGACTAATGAACCTTGGTGGGTCATTTGCCTCAGGTCTTCATCATCAGGACTCCTTCAACACTCTGTCATCTCTTACGACTTCCAAGTAGCATCCTTACCCCATTTAGGTTTCAGTTCCACGGTGACTGTCTAAAATGCAAAGTGAAAATCGTCAAGTACTCAACCTCCTTCGGACCCCTGGTGTCGGGTCTCCATGATTGGGACTTCATCCCATCACCGCTGTAACTTTAGGGAAAATTGCTCTCGTCCTCTCGTGACTTGGAACTCGACCTCACCCTGGCCACAAAAATTTCAAACGACAGGGTAAACATAAGGTAAATGACCATGCCTTAATCCAGACCTGACTGTCGGGGTTACTCCCATTGGAGCTCTGCTCGACATCCGTTGTTCTGAAATGACAATCACCCAACGTCTTTCCACTCCCTCTAGCCCGAAATGCCCAAGTGATAAAGTTAGTGACTACCCTCCAGAGCCCCTGGTCTCACTCGTCAAAACTCCACCCCTAGAATGTCGTCCTACCAAAGTAATCCCTAACAACAGACTCCTAACAACTGAGCTCCTTTCAGATCCTAATCACCCAAAAGAGGATCTTAGTGCTCTCTAATGATCAAACTGACTTCAACCCACATGGTGAAATAGGGCACTTTCCTCAATGAACCCTCCAAATTTCCCAAATCTGAAGGTGGGTCGAGATAGGCGGGCCACCGTGCCTTGATTTTTGTCCCTCCTACAACAACTTTAAAATAGCCATCAAGCCAAGGAAGTCTAACCCCTGGGGCTCGAACTGTCCAAACTCCCTCCTATAAAGTGCTAATGCCAATCTTAAAGATATGTTAGATTTATTAAGTGCTAAATTATCCAATCTAACTCCGTTTGCAGGGTTTTGGCTAACGCTCCCATGTTTTCGTTTTTGATACTACTCACCTCTCTTTTTTCTGTAGGATATATGGAATCAGGTGCAAGACCTTTGGGAGCAGTCTGTAAGAAAACTAAGGAACCCACAGAAAGGATGACAAAGATCAGATGAAGTACAAGTTCCAAGGGGAACCCCTGAATTCCAAAGTCACCTCAACCTAGAAGGAGGTCACCAACACAAATATTAGACATATAGACATCGACAAATTCAAACAGAGGGTCTGAATCATCCCTAAAACAAAAAATGCAAGAAATATCATAAGTAGTGGGTTGGCTAAGGCTATGGGCTTTCCTCCTGCCCTCGTCGCCCTTGAGCTTGTTATGGCCTGCAGAGAGGCCTACTAAGAGGAGACCAGAACCATAGTAGACAGAGATGGAAAGGTTCTGGATGACATGTCTGCTAAGGAAATAACAAGGAGTTTTTATATCCCTACCTTTGGGGAGATCGAACTGCCAACCATGGAGGATGGCAAGGCTATGTGGGATCAAGACCCCCTCAAGTGTAAAAGACTTATTAATTAGTATTGGTTGAAGGAGAAGAAGGAAAAAACTGCAAAGGTTCCTCAGGAGCTCTTCCGCAACAACTTTTATGAGGATTACCATGATTTGGTGACCCTACTAAGCAGAGTAATGGGCCTTCCAACTATTGCTTACTTCCAAGAATGGATTTTGTACTTTGTTGAGGAGATTCTCCAAGGAGAAGCCAAGTTTTACTAGGTAGGGATAATCAATGACCACTTCCACAAGCAATTTATGGTTGTTAAGAAAACCTCTAGGTTTTACATGACATCTTACTTGGTCTATTCATTGGTTGAACAAGTGAAATACATAGGCTTATTTAGAGCTCCGGATGAGGAACCAGGCAAGGAGTTGAAATTTTATGACAAGTACCCTCAACTACAATTCAAAAATTTCAAGAGGGACTACTACAAGGTTAATGATGCTTTCATAGGTCATATTGTCAGATTGCTCAGGGGTGACTTTGAGAGGAGAGTCTCCCATAGTGCCAATGCATTTTTGAAATAGTTTTCCTTCTTATTCATCTAGTATCCAAAGTTCACCTACATTTGTGTCGAATGATTTTCAAAAAGACCATACAAGCTGCCTTGGTATCCCAATGACCGGATAATACTACTAGAACTCTCTTGGCAGCTACGACACACACACACCCTCTTGAGCAAAAAGCATAAGGCGGGGATGCCTTATCCACTCTCCTTTGGCCAAGGGCTATACAAACTCCATACCTCTCAGTGTGCCGATAATTCAGAAAAGGAACTGGCAGAATACCATTTGAGGCTCCACACTTTCCAGCCACAGATAGATCCCTATGGCAAACTCAAGAAGGAACTTGGACCTGAATATGCCCATCTACATAGCGTTGAGGACTTTTGGGCTAATTGAAAAGATGATAATGAAGTGTGAATGAGGCACTATATGTGAATGATGATATATTTCATAAAGAGGGTCAACCTATTCCCTGTACCAGATCAGGTAGAAGAAGATGAAAATACAATGATAGATCCTCACTCCCACTGTCGCTGATCGACTGGGATGAACAGGAGGTTGACGACCTCAATATTCTAACCAAGCCCATCGAGGCTTGAACAAAAGAGTGGATTAATGGTAGAATTTCCCAATTGAAGCAGCAAGGGGTCACTTTGACCTATGTGGGGCTCGAGAACGAGCCAACAAGCGAAATAGACAGTGGGATAGTTGTTACCCTATTAGGAGAGACTTCAAAATATCCTCTGTCCACCAGATTGAGGAAGAGAAAATAGGTTGCTAAGCAACAACCCAATCCTAAGGTGTATTCTAGAAAGGCTTCAGAGGGAGAACCTTCTAAGAAACATAAGAGATCGGGCAGCTTCACAGAGATGCCTACCATTCAAGAAGATCCACTCCATGAGGGAGAGGAAATGGAGGTTGAGCAACAAAAATCCCCGCCTGCTGCCTCCACTATTGTTTCCCCTCTGCCTAATTCTCAGGCAATGGTAGCTACTTCCCTACCTGCTGTGGATATCTTGGTCCACCTTGCTTCTTCTCCACCTATCGTGCAGGTTGTAACTATTGACTCTTCTTCCACCACCACTTCTCTACTTTCTTCTACTTCCATGTCTCAAACTAGATCACTACCCCTAGCCAAAACAACAATACAAATGCCTACACTCTCACTTCCAAAGGAATTCTCCCGACATATGCAGAATGTCCCTATAGAGCTTTCTAAGGTATTGATGAATCCAACCATCCAAGCTGCCCTAGCGCAAGTTCTTGCCAACATTCCTGCCTCAACTCCTCTGAATGAACCACCAAAGATGAAAGCCACAATGCAAATATCCGAGGAGTTAGAGAGGAAAGAAAATGAAACAACAAGGGAATTGGAGGAGGAAGCAGACGACTACCATGAACACCCAAAGCACCAACATTTGTAAATTGATAAGGTGGTCCATGAAGGGGAAGAAACAAAGTCCTCTGAGGGTGATGAAGATGAGGATGACACCAAATACATTGTGGAGAATTTTGATGCAAACCTCAAGGAGGAATTGGCTTGACAATTGAAGGATGTTGGAGAGGAAGTAGAAAGGCCACCTTCCGAGGAAGAAAAGGAGTCAAGTGATAAAATGGAGAAAGATGCTAAACTTCTAACTAGGGAACATGAAGAAAGCTCCAAGCCCGGTGAGGAAATTCCTCTCTCGGTAGAACAAGAAGAACAAGAAAATAAAGAACAAGATGTGCCACCTCAGCATGAGGAAGAGTAGAATAAAGAAGAAGATAAACCTGAAGAAGAGTCTGAAATGGGTAAGCTTGAGATAGTCTCACAGAGAGGAAGAACATCCTAAGGAACATAAGCATGAGGATAAAGAAGAGGAAAATACCTATAAAGAAGAGGAAAGCCCCAAGAAACACACACCCACCAAGTCCCCGATCAAGGACACAATGTTCATCTGGGACTCTAATGAAGAAGAAGGATAAGACACGAGGATGGAGCGAGAAGCTCCAAGCGATAAAGAGATTGAGGTCAAGAAGTACGAAGAAGAAGGTGATCGTGAATCACCCAAGGAAGAGTCTCAGATGCCCGAGTGGTTAGAAAAGCAATTAGAGAAGAAGACTCCGACTCCCAGAGATCCCAAGGAAAGAATTGAGGCTATCTTTGCTTGAGTGCAAGTCAGTACCAAAAAGGAAAAGAAGCCTAAAGTTAGATCCAAACTGACCATGGACGCTTCTAGGTCTAGAACTGTGTAAATTGCCATGCCAGTTGTTGGGGAAGAAGAGATAAGTTACAACATCTCCACCATCAACTTGGGAACAACCACCAGGGATCAGAAGATAAATCACCTCTAGGAATCAATCACTATAGTGGTGAATCAAATGCACAAGGACAAGATCTCCAAGGAAGAACTAAAGGCACAGGTGGTTGATTTGACTAACTATATTCAACAATGGTCATCCATGGAGGAGCTGCCCATGACATCCTCAACTCCACCACAACTGTTGTCGAAGGAGAAAATTGACAAACTTGAGAAAAGAAAGAACTGGACTAAGACCATGAAGGATTGGTTCCGACAGGTCCTATATGCTGGAAACATGGGCATTAATCGTGTTGTCAGGACAACAAATAAGTTCTTGGAAGTACAAAGACACCTAGAGGGCATGAGGAAGTTTGGCACTGACTTCCTAGGGATATATGGGTCCACTTATCCTAAAATTGAGGCCATCCTCAAGCTGCCTCAAAAAACATGGGAAAAGGAACTTGCACTGACAGAGGACAATCACTGGTTGGTGGATATGTGGAAGCTAGATTTCGATAATAGAAAAGAGATACTGGAACAAGTGCTCCACAAGGTGGAACCTAAAATTGATTGGGAAAAGGATGTTAGGGCAGATTGTGTTTAGTATTTGAAATTAATGCCAGGTTATGACATACTCGCTGTCAAGATTGATTCATAAAAGATAAAGCCTTATTTCCATAAGAAGATGGAAGATGGAATGT
>VDFB02028493.1:0-11498 GCA_007258455.2 Sequoia sempervirens
TTATTAAAATAGTAAATTTATTAATATTTGTATATTCATGTTATTGATATTGCAGAGTATTTGTATTGCCATTATAAGAATTAATATCATAAATATCAAAATTATAAAGAGTTAATTTGCAGATTGGATGAAGAGATGGTAAAAAATCTTATGGGAGATTTGCAATCAGATTTATGTCAGATTTAAGAAGTATTTATGGCAGATTTATGAAGAAGGATTTATGGAAGATTTGTGAAGAAAAATACATTTAAAGTAAGTTTATGTGTAAAAGATCTAAGAGCAGATTATGAATATGTGATTTATGTGAGATATATGAAAAAGATCAAATTGTCCATCATCTGTTGAAGGAACAACATAGAAGGTGGTACTTTACTTTGGAAGTTGGTGCTTCCTAAAGGAGATATTGGTGTCTCTCTAGTAGGTTGGTGCTCACAAATTGAATGAGGGGTTGGTACCTCTAGTGGGTTGGTGCTCACAAAGTGAATGAGGGGTTGGTGCCTCTACTAGGTTGGTGCCTACAAAATTTGTAAAAAGAAGATTAATACAAGCAATATTTTTGCCGTGGTTTTCTCCCGCAAGGGTTTCCACGTAAATATTGTGTGTTATTGTGTTCTTTTCATGTGCATGATTATTGATGTAGAGTAAATGATGTTATTGTTATAGTGCAATTGATATGCTTATGGTACTGAGTTTGAAAAGGTAAAAATTAATGTTATGACAAGGGTTTTCTTAGCTCTCTTTGGGCGCATTGAATGATCATGGAACTTGAGGGTGTGTTCTTTCATGATACTACTCTTGTCGACTGCAATCCAACTTTGCTCCTGTCCATAGCGTTGAGACTTGGATTCAGCAAAAACTTGGCAATTCAAAAAGTAACAATATATGAAAGATTGTTATTAATGGTTTTTTTTTGGTTGAAAATTTCAAGTTGATCTTTTTTGTTCAGACTTGGTTGAGTCTGACAGCCAAGAATCATCAAGTCTGCTAGTCTCAGCTGCAGACTTGCCAAGCCTGATTCTAACTAGGATTCATGAGTCCTAGCTGAGTTTCAACACACTGCTCCTATGATTATCCAATACTTAAGGACATCTTCATTAGTTTTTCTGTTGTATTTTTATTTGTAATGAATATTTGAAGCAATGTTGGTACTTTACTTTTTTACTTTGGTAGTCAGTTTTCCTGTATTTCAGTTTCCATTTTCAACTTGCTCACATACTGGCCAAGCCTGACAGCCAAGATTTCCTGAGTCTGTGAGTCTTGGCACTGCGGACTTGCTGAGCCTGACTTGGACTAGGATTTGCGAGTCCTAGCCAAGTCTCAACACATTGCTCCTATCCAACATCTTCACCAGTTCCACTGTTGTGTTTTTATTTCTAATGAGATAATTGGAGCAGTGCTTTTTTTCAGGACCTTAGTTCCATAGACTATAATGATTTTCATTAGTTTTCCTGATTTTCAGTTTCCATTTTCAACTCAGCTCACGTGATGGTACTATGGACAGTTCAAGGTCAAAATATTCAATTTTTGTCATATATTCCAAGAGTTTTGAGAAATGGTAGTAGGGATTTCTAATAATCTGTTTATTTTGTCTTTTGCAGTATCAACACTGTGTATTATATGGCACCTTTTGCAACTATGATCTTGGCTGCTCCGGCTTTGCTGCTTGAAGGGCCTGGTGTTTTGAATTGGGTGCAAACTCATGATGCCATTTACAGCTCATTATTTATAATATTTAGCTCTGGCATTTTTGCCTTCTGTCTGAACTTTTCAATCTTTTATGTTATTCACTCTACAACAGCAGTCACTTTCAATGTTGCAGGGAATATGAAAGTGAGTTAGATTATTGTTTTTGTTTGCAACTGATTTCCTTTTCAGTCTGCCGTGCTTTACTTTTTCACCAAGAATGCAGGATGAGTTTGTGATAAATTTTGTTTTTTTCATGCTGCAGGTAGCAGTAGCAATAATGGTATCATGGCTTATATTTCGCAATCCTATATCTATTCTGAATGCCATTGGATGTGCAATTACCCTCTTAGGTTGCACTTTTTATGGTTATGTGAGACACAAGCTATCTCAGTCTCAATCTCAAAATGCAGCAGCAGGAAAGTTCAATGAAAGCAGCCCGCGAATGTCTGGAAAAGTGCTTGAGATACTTCCACTTGTGAATGACAAGAAGTGAGCATTTAAATTTATAATTGCTGCAATCTTATGATTTAGAAGTAGATACAACTAAGAGTAATATTTGTTAAGATATCAGAATCAATCAAATCACCAAAATGTTTTCATGGTGAACTTTGCTTTAGATGTGGAAATTAAATTTATAATTGTTAACTGTGAATATCCCTCCCATTAATTCTTTGGAATATCACTCCATTAATGAAGCCTTACAGGAAAAGAAATTTTTGTTTGGAGATATTTAAGGTCTTCTACTTACCAAGAAAACAAATTGTGTTATTTTTTGTAGTGCTAGTGTCCAAAATAAAAAATTCTTTACTATGGTTGAATAGGAAATGATGATATGTTCTATGATAACTATTTGCTTGCTTCTGTCAATAGGGAAACTTCGAAATGTGTGTTAAGAATAAGAAATGGCGTTATTCAAACGCTAATTAAGAATAAAATTCTCTAAATACTAAGAAACAAATTTATGTATCTTTGTGCAGTATTAAAGGGTCAAAATAAATAAAATGCTTTATTATGGTTAAATAGGAAATGATGATATGTTCTATAATACCTATTGCTACTGCCAGAAGGAAAACATAGAAATGTGTATTAAGAAAAAGAAATGGTGTTGCTCAATTGTTCATTAATAATTACATTCTCTAAATTGTTAGTTTGGGATAAGGAGACACAAACACATAACACATAAACAGACACAAACACATAACACGTAAACAGACACAACAGACAAACATATAAATGCACATGCACACATGCATGCGTGGGCACACACACATGCACATGTTCGCTCTTGTAGATGTGCATGCACATGCACCCACAAACATGCCTTTGGCTTTTGGAAAGACTTCTCTGAGTATTGCAAACTATTTTGCAACAAGCATTACATTTATTTGTCACATGATTTCATATCTCTCTCCATTTATGTTGGAGGATTTACACGTTTGTGACACATTGGAGGTGCTTAATGGATCATGCCCCTAAGAAACATTCTATGCCATATGAGATCTATTTTTCACTTGATTTTATCCCTTCCCTTCCCTTCTTGAAACTGTATTATATCCTTTGCACCTCATTCGTTTAGCACTTATTTTTGTCCCTTTGCACTTCAATGTAAATGTTGGCAGATCTAGTGCATCCTTACAAACATATAATGTACATGTGAGTAGATGACAATCTTTATGAAACCATAAATGGTATCAAATTTGTGAGGCCTTGCCAACACCACAGAGCAAAAGCATTACCATTTATACCAATGTTGAGATTGCCATTTTTCTAAGGAAGATATCAAGTTTGGAATTGAGATGTATGCCAATTTAAAATCTTAACTACTTCATGGGGTTGGGCATTTTCATGCTTTGAACCAACATAACTGAGGCATATGATTTATCTGATCGACATGGTTTCTTTTGCTCCTTACTGCTCTAGGATTGGTGGATTCACTTGTTTTCAGAATGTTGGGCATATGTCTGAAGGATTTTGGCCTTAGCAATACATCTTTGCCAAATGGAATCTTTAGTTTTATTGACATTTCCTAGCTGCAATTTGCTCTTCATTTCATTTATGGCTGGGTGAAATTGTACCCATCTACTAGTCAATAATCCCATTCAAAAGGTAGAATTACATTCTAAAGCTTTAAGGGTTTTGCTCTTACCAATACTTCCTTGTCAAATGGAATCTCTAGCTTTATTGACATTTATCAGCTACACTTTGTTCTCCATTTCATGTATAGCTGGGTGAGATTGTACTCGTCTACTAATCAATAATCCCATTCAAAAGGTAGAATTACTTTCTAAAGTAATTTTTTTTTTTCGCTTTTTGAATTCTTTTGATACTCAACTAAGCATTGCCACTTTGAATGTAAGCAAGGTTGACATCCACACAATTGCTTTGGTCATTGACAATGTTTAAAGAAATCTATTACAATAGTTAATCTTATGCCTATTGGATTTTTTTAAAAAAAGAAGTGTATAATTATTTTTTCTTCCTTGAGAAAGACATTTCCCTATTTTATACAGTAAAAATATAGTAATCCCCCCTGCACATATTACAACACCAAAATAAGACTTATGCAATCCTCCTAGGAACTTATAGACCTAGACAATTTGGGCTTAAGTATATCATGCACTCATAATGTGTGTTGGCTTAGGAATGAGCAACCTTTGACAACTTGTCACTAGTGACTAGGTCTTATAACAAATTGATGGAACATTTGTAAGTGATACCTTCAAGGGTTATCATGAATGCATGACCTAGACACAAGCATAAATCCAAAGACATTTCACACCAGTATGATTACATCATAATTTCACAGCTCTTAAATTCAAAAATCAAATAATCATCCATTCTTGCAATTTATGGAAAAATGAGACTCTTAACTTAAGGTGTAAAAGATTTGAGTTAATTGTTAATCACTTAAACACATAACATTAACATTATACCTATAGACTAAGATGTTAGTTAAATCCTAGATGATTGTCAATCATCAATGAAAACCAATATTCATAGTAAATCACAACATACTAAAGAGGCAATCTATAGGAACCTCCACCTTAGTACTTTATTACCAAATAGTGTCCATTCACTATAAAAGTACAATTGACATAACTAATCTCATAAGAACCAAGTACACAAACCTCTCACTAGACTCGTTACAAGGTCTCACAATAGTAGAGAATACAATGTATCTTTTTTATTTTTTGGGTGCTACCATATCTCTCAATCTTAATTTACCCCTTTATAAACATAGCAAATATTGTCCTTAAAACTAATTTTATATAATCTAAAATATCAAAAAGGAAATATATATCTCATTAAGAATTCAATATTCAACTTAGAGATAGAAACTAATCCCAACTTATTCCATCCCATATCAACCACACACTACAATCCTCTAGCATTTATCAACTTCACAAAAAGTCCTTCAAAAGAAACTTTGCTAACCACAATTTAACCTCTAATCTAATTATTCCTTATACAAACCACCTATAGTTTTAACTTAGAGATAGAAACTTAGAGATAGAAACTAATCCCAACTTATTCCATCCCATATCAACCACATACTACAATCCTCTAGTATTTATCAACTTCACAAAAAGTCCTTCAAAAGAAACTTTGCTAACCACAATTTAACCTCTAAACTAATTTTATATAATCTAAAATATCAAAAAGGAAATATATATCTCATTAAGAATTCAATATTCAACTTAGAGATAGAAACTAATCCCAACTTATTCCATCCCATATCAACCACACACTACAATCCTCTAGCATTTATCAACTTCACAAAAAGTCCTTCAAAAGAAACTTTGCTAACCACAATTTAACCTCTAATCTAATTATTCCTTATACAAACCACCTATAGTTTTAACTTAGAGATAGAAACTAATCCCAGAGACATAGTAAAACTAATCCCAACCACAATTTAACCTCTAAACTAATTTTATATAATCATATCCCATATTCAACTAATCCCAACTTATTCCATCCCATATCAACCACACACTACCTCTAGCATTTATCAACTTCACAAAGTCCTTCAAAAGAAACTTTGCTAACCACAATTTAACCTCTAATACTAATTAATCCCAACTTATTCCATCCCATATCAACCACATACAAAGTATTTATCAACAAAGGAAACTAATATATAATCTAAAATATCAAAAAGGAAATATATATCTCATTAAGAATTCAATATTCAACTTAGAGATAGAAACTAATCCCAACTTATTCCATCCCATATCAACCACACACTACAATCCTCTAGCATTTATCAACTTCACAAAAAGTCCTTCAAAAGAAACTTTGCTAACCACAATTTAACCTCTAATCTAATTATTCCTTATACAAACCACCTATAGTTTTTTTAGAACTTAGAGATAGAAACTAATCCCAACTTATTCCATCCCATATCAACCACATACTACAATCCTCTAGTATTTATCAACTTCACAAAAAGTCCTTCAAAAGAAACTTTGCTAACCACAATTTAACCTCTAAACTAATTTTATATAATCTAAAATATCAAAAAGGAAATATATATCTCATTAAGAATTCAATATTCAACTTAGAGATAGAAACTAATCCCAACTTATTCCATCCCATATCAACCACACACTACAATCCTCTAGCATTTATCAACTTCACAAAAAGTCCTTCAAAAGAAACTTTGCTAACCACAATTTAACCTCTAATCTAATTATTCCTTATACAAACCACCTATAGTTTTAAGTTTTAGCAACGCAACTCTAGTGATGCAACCAAACTACTCCTTACAAATTTGCAAGTGTAATCTTTTCCCTACTTCATGGATAGGGAACTATTAACAAGTGTAGTAAAATAGTATTCTCATGGTAAAGTATGTCATAGAAAATCATTTATTAAAAGCCCCACCAAAATGAACTTAAACCCAATACCAAAACCATGCAAGAGGTCTACTTCAAAACTAAAAGAGAGTCATTGACAACCACAAGGAGTAATTAGTCCTAGTGCCCTAAGAAAAGGTCCACCTTAAAATGAAGATGCTCCAAAAAGTTCACTCAGTCATAGAGTAAGGGAAGGAATTCCAACCTTCAAGTCATCCATAAAGATTAGTTTTTAGCTCAAGAAGATAAACACAAAAATAAATTTAACACTTTGGTGACAATAAAGTTCATCAATTGATCCAAGCATAAAGGGGGGCTCTTAAGGGCCTCCACCTAATTGTATACTCTAATAGTTCTTGACAGAACCATAGTATTTTGCTTCATGTTTGTGCAATTTGATAAGCTTTCACTAGATTAGTAGATAAGTTTTATGACATTAAGAACATTACATGAATAGTGTAATTTGTGCAACATGAAGATCTATTGGAAACATTGTTGTCATTGATGTCAAAGGAGCATAATTGCCATCAAAGATGGAAATCAAGAAGTTGTGTCTACCCATGAGTTATTTTTCTTGAATTATAACTTATTGCAAATGTTGGTCGACTTAACTTGTCTCATACTGGCACCCAATTTATGGTGCCTATATTTTTGTAAAATCACCCCTCTTTGCAATGGGCTGATCCTTCTTGGGGGAATTAAAAATAAATTAAAATTATTATTATTATTTGTATGTGGCCGAACTCCCTTAAGAAGGCCGACCCTATTTGGTGAAGAGGCGTGATTGGGGTATAAACAAAAGTTGAAGTGGAGGTTAGATAACATGCAATAAAAATATCATTAAAAAACAAGAGTAGAGTAGATTTATTACAACAAAGTTTTGAAGAAAAAAGGGCATATGTGAAAAAATGTTGCAAGCAGATTTTTGAAGAATTTTCAAATGATCATCATTAATTGAAGAAGCATTATTCAGGAAAGCAAAATTTTTGTTCATTAGAGGTTAGTGTCTCTCAATAGAAGAGATTGGTATCTCTTGCTAAGTTGGTGCTTAGTAATGGGGACTGGCGTCTCCAATGGGTTGGTGCCTACAAAGATTTGTAAGATTTTTTTTTTTTTTGTTGTAGTTGGATTTAGACAATAGATCCAAGCAGTCTTTCTCCATGGTTTTCTCTCGAAAGGGTTTCCGTGTAAATCTTGTGTTCTTAATTGTGTGGATCTTGTGTGCTTTCTTTTATTGTGGTTGTTGAATTTTAAATAAGTAAAAGTTTATCTTATACTCATTCACCACCCCTTTCAATATAATATGTGCTCCTCAATTGGTATTACAGCTGATTCCTTCAAAAATAGTCTAACCGCTAGAAGGTAGACCTTAGGAGCACACATGACTTGTCAAAAAGGTTTCTCCTCAAATAGAGCTCCTTTGTTTGATGGAACAAACTAAGCATTCTAAAGCATATGAATGTGAACTTATCTAATGGCTCTTGGCTTTTTGATATTTGGCAATTAGTAGTGAGTGGTTATGTAGCTCCATCAACTCCAACAAATCTGGTTGGGAAAAAGGCGAGCAAAAACAATGCAAAAGCTATGAATGCTATCTTGTGTGTTATTGTAGAGGAGGGGGGCCGACTGCTCTGGGACTCTAGGTCATGGGAGAGTCCTAAGCAATAGGCTACCCTGATCTATCTCGAGTTTTCTAAGTGATTTAGGAAGGTTAAGTTTTTAAGGTTGAAAAGGAAGAGCAATCTGGTTGCTACTATCCTTCTGCTAACCTGAATGTTTCGAAGGGTCAGACAACCTAATTTCCAGAGTCCAACCTACTGCTCAGACAACTCTCTACCTGAGGATGACAGTGCAGGATACAGACTCTAGCACGACACACTGGTGTCTCAGTGGTGCACTAGCATCTATACAGACATAAGACTTCTGAGATAGATTAAAACATAGGAAAACTAACTAACAACATGATTGGTAAAGTTTTATGCTACAATAGAATAACAGGAAAATATAGAAATGAAATACAACAAGAAGAATACTTTAACTAAACTATGTTTGAATTGATGAAGAGGAGGTGAGAAAAGCATACCTTTCTATTCAAGAATTGAATCTTCAGAGAGCTCCACATGAGAGTACCTACACACACAAGACCAAGAAAAATGGTGGGGTTCTTTTTAAAGGACTGCCTTAGTCAGTCCCTCGCTTTGGTGTTTCCACCTCCACGAACAACTAGATAGCAACAAGTGTAGAAAATGATAAAGAAATGTATGGAAATGGAAGTACGAAGTAATAACACAAACAACAATATGCTACTATGTGAATACAATGATGCAAAAATAATGAACAATGGAAGATATCACCTTCACAACTATGTGCTCTTCAGGCAAGTATAGGAAGGAGTGAGCTTGAAAGCTCCTCAACAACATTGTCACAAAAAACGGAGAGGAGGAGCCAAGAAACCAACAACTTGTAGCTACAATGGAGTGGTGGTGAAGCTTGAAAGTGTGTAGTTGATCAATAGAGCATGAAGAATTCAGTCAAGAGTTAAAGAATGGTGAAGAAGTTGGATAAAATGAAGAATTAGGCAATTTGAATGGAAAGGAGGCAAAAGGGTCATTTGGCGTCAATCAAGGGAGGTAGAGACATTACACTTCACCGCCAATGGAGAAACGTAACACCTTTGTGGATTCTAGAGGCAAGAATCCTGTTAGGATGACAACATGTGGATACCCACACGGTGCACGTGCGTCCTTGGAAAAATTCCTCCACTGACACAAAAATGAGTTGCCTAGTGGACAAGGAAAGGTGGCAGATGTGTGAATTGCATCATTGGGTTTTGTTTCTATGGTAAGGGTGATGTAAATGGGGAATTTTCCTAAGGGTGCAAATTCACTCTATTACATTTTCCCCCCACTTTAGCGAGCATATGTGTCAGTGAATGCGAGGTAAAGTAGAGTGGAAAGAAGTTGAAGAGAATATACTTGAATTGTCGAGGAAGAAGACCACAATCCGACATGCTCAAATGAACAAGAGGTAGCTCTACAGGTGCTCGGTCCCACATGGAAACCTTGTCATGAAAGAGAGAGAGGTGGCTCCAAAGGTACTTGATCTTGCGGGAGGTGAACAAAAGCTCTGCAAGTGCTCGGTCCTACAAAATTGGCTCCACAAGTGCTCGGTCTTGCAAAAGGTGAACAAAGGCTCTACAAGTGCTTAGTCTTGTAGAAAGAAAGCGCTTTATAGGTGCTCGATCCTACAAAGGAGGCACCACAGGTTCATGCTCTTGAGGGGCTGGAACGAAAGGCTCCATAGAGTTTGATTGGTCCTTATAGGTGCTCAATCTTGCAAGGAAAACTTGACAAGGTGCTCGATCCTCCAAGCTTGATTGCAAAAGTGGCTTTATAGGTGCTCGGTCCTACAAAGCAACATGTTAAGCTGTAGAAAAAACATGTTAGGTAGGCAAAAGTCACGCAGACATACAATCATATCCCAGGGCAAACAATTGAAGGAGAAGATTTCAAAGGGGTCCCTCGGGAACCCTTTAGGATAGCAAGGGGTCCATTCAAAGGGACATTCTGATTGAAAAACATAACATTTTCCCCAAATGATCCTGTCATCAAGGAATCCTTTTGAAAGATCTCTTTTGTCAAGGAATCCAATAAAAAGAATGGCCTTCTCGAAGGCAAGCTTTTCGATTCTTTTTACTACAAATTCATTTTCGAAAGAAAAACTTGCTAAGGGGATCCTTGTTAAAGGAATTAATTTTTGAAAAATGTATAATTTTCAGTAAAGGATTCGTTGGCCACCGAATTCACCTTATTGAAAATTAGAGAGGCAATAGCCCCCCTTAGGATGGTGCGTGCAAATCGAAGGAGCACGTAACATCCTAAGGAGAGAAAGGAGACACATAGATGTTGTAGCCCACAATACATGACGAGATGTAGATGTGGAAATGTTGTTGTGCACACGAGGGACAACACATAAGCACCACAACATCAAGAAGCAAGCAAAGAAGAGAGAAAGATAGACAAGGACAAATAAGCAAAGACAAAGAAATCAAGAGACAGGGGGATCTGGGAGTTCGGGGTCAAATCAGTTCTTATAAGTAACCCCAATATATGTGTGAATGAAATATCATCAGCCCCCAAAGTTCCCAAATCTGAAGAAGAGAACGTGAAGACAAAATAAAAAATAAAAAATTTGGGTCAACATGGAAGGGAGGCCTAAATTCCCCCAACACTTTGCATCATCCCCAATTGTCAAAAATCAAGTTACAACATATATAAGAATGATGAAACATTTAGAGGAAATTTACGACACAATTTCACTCTTGTATTCAAGCACCTACAAGGGTGACAAGGGTCCTCTAGGAACACATAAAAACAAGCACGGGGGAGGCACAAAACACACACAAATCTAATCTACAGATAAAGAAGAGGTACTCTCCTAGTCCTCATCAACTAAGAGGTTGTCGTTCTCCCAATCTAGATCATTATTTGGGGAGGGCAGACCAGCCTGTAGGGTGGGATAGCGAACGAAGCACCCTCCAAATCTCCTACGATAAGAGCTATGGAAGAAGGCCCCTCAAGGTATCCTTCACTCAACTCTTGTGAGGTAAAAGTCATTGACCTCGCAAAGATCATTGATAGAGTCGGGATATCATCCACTGAGTTAAACATGCACTTAACAAGAGTGCCATGTGTTACTAGGTGAGAGAGGAAGGAGGAACTCGAGATCCACCATTGACCTCTTCAAGAGGGATAGTGACAAACTCAAGAGAAATCGGGGTTGCCTCTGTCATGAGGACGACGCAAGCCAAAGAAAAACTACCCTCCGAAGAAGGTGATCCCTTCTTCCGACCTCCACCGGGAGCGAGGTCATCCTTTGACTTACACTTCAGCGGAGGATGTAGAATCCCTAGAGAAGAAGCGAAAGGCGAGGACAAAGAGGACATAGACGCAA